>JAVQJS010101287.1:0-23955 GCA_036024795.1 Galaxias rostratus
CCCCCCCCCCCCCCCCCCCCCCCCCCCCCCCCCCCCCCCCCCCCCCCCCCCCCCCACACCCCCCCCCCCCCCCCCCCCCCACCCCCCCCCCCCCCCCCCCCCCGGGGGGGGGGGGGGGCGCGGCGGGCGCAGGCAAATGATAAATCCATACCGACCGTTCACAGTGGAAGCGCAGCCAAATGAGGAGCCATCGATTTCGCACGAGTGAGGCTGATTACCCTTTTTTTGTTACAGTGTAATGTTCAATATCAGACGTTACTTTATGGCTACAGGGACTGTCTGGGCGTTTAAAAGGCTGGCGCTGTAAAGAATATGACCTCTCCCCCCCGGAGGAGAACATGAGCTCAGGTTCTACCCATGTTACGCTGCACACACAGTCGTAGTAAGCGGTTGTCTGCTGCTGTTGCCGCCCAGCCGACGCTGCTGCTGCCCTCCCCAGTCAAACTGCCCCCCTTCGCTCTGTTGCAGCTCTTACAAAATAAACACACTCCACGCCAACCATGCCATTTTGACATTCCGTGCTTGAATACCTTCTTGTGCAGGAGGGCTCCTGTCTGTTTCCTCACCCGGTAGGCAGCTTGGAGTGCCTGCAATGTGTGTGGTGTACTGTACCATGTGTGTAATCTGTGTCGGTGATTGGCAAAATATAGAGGCGGCCGAGGGCAGCTAGGCGTGAGCGAGGCTCTGAGAGAGTGCAGGGCGGTGTCTCCCTATAGAGCACCAGCTCATTCACTGCCCAGTGTCCAGGAAGGCAAAGCCCCGTGCTATAGACCCGCACCTGCTGGTACAACGAGAGATCAGGCATGGATCCTCCGTAGGGTAGTTTTGTATTATCACCCACACCTTTTAGCTCCTGTGTAGCAGCTATCATTTATTCAGTGGATGCCCTTATCCAGGAGACTTACCAGCGCTTACATTTTTCATAAGCTGTTTTATTTTTTTACCAGCAGGTGGAGGTGAATCTGCTGGCCCGAGGGCAGGACAGAGCTGTTCTGGGCTGGATGTCAAGGACGGACAGCCAACCGCTGTTCCCATCCTGTAGTGGATGAAGCAAGCAGACATATCAGTGCAGTGTGGGAGTTTTGCTGTGAGTACGTATATCTGTGCCTCCGTTTGTGTTTGTGTTTGCGCTCACGTGCTTGCTTGTACGAGCACGAGCGTGCGATGCCACTGCAGAACGGAGGACAGGAGAGTGAATCCCTTTAACGGGCCTCTGTGGAGTACCGTTGGGCATATGCTTTGAACAGGCAAGATAATGACACGCAGGGAGACCCAAGAAAGTTTTCTTCCCGTAATGAAATGTTGGCCTGTGGAATCACGGAGAGCTCCACAACACATCAACCGAGAGTGAAAAGATGGCAGACCTTTCTCAAAGCTAACATACGTCTACCTCTTGGCTCCACAGATATTTATAATTGGCGGTTTGATTCATCGAGGTAATTAGACGAGGGCCAGGTATGTTTCCCGCACATTCCCCGTATGCCACGCTCTCAGAGGCCCGACGAGGCGTCACAAACTTGACGGGAGACGATTGCAGCGGGCCGGCCCTGCCCCCACTGACACTCTGGCACTTATCCCCGCGGTGTGCATCATCACAGCCCTCTGCGTCAGGCTAGCATACTGTACGGTAATTGCATTCATAACAACACGATCCCGGGCGAAACAGGAGCCGTCGTCTGTTGGATGCTGCTCTGAAGCAGCAGGGCCAGCGTTCGGTGGTGACGCCAGGGCGGACAAATGAGGAGGGAGAACAGAGCGGGACGGTGGGCGCCTCTGGAGGTCCCTCTGGCTTTGTTCTCTGTCTACTCACAACCTAATTGTGAGGAAACGCCGCCCGAGTGCCAACACACCGACTCCCCCGCCACGGGTAAATTAGTTTGCATGGATTCCAATAAGGTTGGACAGCAGAGGGTTTTGTATCGGACAATTTCTATTTTTGGGCGACGGTGGCCTGGGTAATAAAAGGGGCTTGTTGCTTCTGCAGTGCTCCCGAGCCTAATGTTTTTCGTCGCCGCACAAGTGGCCCTGCTTCCATTTTCGAACCCCATGAGAGTACAAGAGACTTAAGCCCAGTCAGTGTCCCACATTGGCTCCTTCTCAGGGTTGTATGTGCGGATTAGCCATTAGACGGGGAGGGAAGAGCTGGATCATGACATGAGCTTCATCCAGCCCACAGCAGTAATTATCTGGGCCCATTGTGGCAGCCCCATAGATGAAACAGAGTGAGGCTTACAGCTGCCTCAGCGAGGTGTAGTCATAGCTTTCTCACCGGGGGTACGGAAATGGAACCCTAAGAATGTGAGAAACACACATTACCCAGTGCCACCTGAGGTGTTCATGTGACTTCTTCTTTTTTATCCTCTCTCGTTTTTGTGTTTCCTGTCTATTTACCTCCCTTGACATACATTTCACCCTCTCTCTTAATCCAGCTTTTGTTTGACGTGACTACTGAAATGTGTCGTCTTTCTCCCGCTGTCGAAGAACATGTTGCCACTCCATCGTGGGACTAAGGATCAAGATTACTACTAGGATCTAGAGTGTATTCCAGGCCGACAGACAAAAACAGCGCCGGTGGTTTGGTGTTATGCCAGGTCAGTTGACGTATGTGAGGCAGCAAAGCCCTGGTTCACAGTGGAATACTGTAAACTCAATCCCCCCATGAGATCAAGTATGGTAGCTTGACCTGGCTCAAGATTGGGGTTTAATCCCCGCTTCTTTCAATTCATATGTGCTGGCTGTCAGTCCTGACCCTAACTTGCATTTGTGCGTGAATTCCTCAACAGCCTTGGAAAGCCATTTGTTCTTCCTGTAATGCACCTCCATTTCCAACAGGATGATTTGAGCGATGACAAAAGCATAAATGAATCCAGTCTGAGGGTCTTATAAGGTGGAAATGCTCATTTGTAATGAAGCAAAGTATGAGGAGTTGTTTTTTGTGTGTCATCCTCGGGCAAAGCTGCCGCAAACATCACAGTTGACAAATACGAACCAAACCAGTTCCTACAGACAGTAATGAGGATTCGCAGCACAGTGAACTAATTGAGGAAGCGACGGGCAGTCTCCACAGGGGTCCCTCAGCAGTTAGTCAAAGTGTGATTGGCTGCTGGATGACGTTGGACACAACGTTGGGTGTCACTCCCGCGCGCGAGCAGCCAGGCCCTGGGCCACGCTGCGCCATCGCTCACTGCTAAGTAGATACCACGGCGCCGTGTGGCGGGCTCAACAACGTGAGACAAACACTGCTTTTAAAGCATGCCACTTCATCACCTCCCACGGACCCATTAAGGTCTTCTGGTGAGCAGAGTAGATTCGAACCACAGCAGTGGAAGGCATTTGCCACCCGACAAACGTTACATGCATGAAGCCTTGTGTGCACTGTCTGGTTGCTACGCAAGCCGCTAATCCTTTCATTCGATAACAAAAGCAATACAATACCTTGGCTTGGGGTACTCATAATAGCGTATGGAGAGATACCGCATCCTCGACAGCCCCATCCCCCGAGTCCTTCACAGACTCCCAGTTGGACGGTTCCAGGTGGAGGGAGAGGTGTCCTGAGGGCAGTGGGAGGGGGAAAGAGTAGGCAAGTAGGTAATTATGCCCCTCTCTGTCAGTCAGTGTGGTTAGCTCACGGTACTGAGACACATTACCATTCCAAGTCACAGCCTTCCGGGCTCCCTGTCCACTCACACCGGCTGATTATCTGCAGTGTTCCATGTGCATGGACCAGGCGAGACTCAGCGGACGCACTCTTTATTCAACGGGGGCTGCCACTGCCTAGATGTACTCTCCGTGTAAAGTGCACTCGCTGCTCCCCGACTGATGTTGTTTTTGCAGTCACCGGATGGGTAGGAGGACAGGCCGAGCTGTCGACAGCAGGCTGTGGTAAACACGTCGTCTCACGCTCAATGCCACAGGCCGGCTGACAGCGCTAGCAGTTGTCGCAGATTTTACATGTTTTGGGGTGTGACGGAAGGACACTTTTGGAATGTCTTTGAAATTAATTGGACTTTAGACAAATTGGTGGTGTCCCTGAGGCAAACCGTATTCATCCCCAAAATTATGAATCATAACTGCTGAAACATGTGAACACAAACACAGCAGAGCAGATGTCTGCAGGCAGGCCTAACGTGGTTAACGGCTCAAATGTGTTTAAATTGAAATGTACCGCCAAGCACCCCATATGGTAGCATTTCCAACCCAGGATGTTGTTTTTTCATTGAGCCACTAAAACCAACTGAATGTTTTGTCAATCGAATAACTCAGAATTTCTTTAGTTTAGCAGCTGTGTTTTAAGTTGCCACGGTGACAATAAACTATTTGTAGATTGCAAGTAAAGTCTGTGTGCATTTTTTTCATTCGTTAAATTACTACCGTGACAAATGCATTTTTTTGAGAATGGTTTGTCAATTTTCATTTGGACAATGGCTCTTCTGTCACGCCTGAAAAACATATTCTTCATTAGCTCTTGCTAGAAGGGCCAACAACGAAATGGAAACTTTCCTCGTGAAGCCAATGGATGTGCCTTTCGCTATGGATCAATGGCTGCGAGTGGGAGAGCACCCGCTCCAGTTGGCTCCGGATCGATGTCCATCACAGATGGAGCTTTAATGGGAGAAAATAAGGATGATTATCTTATGAGGGCTACCTGGCAGGCCCACTATGGATCCCTGCAAATACGCCACTTCCAGCAACATGGAGAAATAGCACAGCCACATGTTTGAGGGATAACACTCCGCAGGACTGTGGGTGTCCGGACTATGAACCCCACCCCCTCCTGCTTACCTCCCGAACCCCCTGTGGAATTGGGACTCAGCTCAGTGCAGGGCAAGAATACACATGTTCCGTGTATCATAGGTGTGATTCACACCGTACATCTATGTGTGGGGTGGAATCCCACTCAGTCTGTGGCTGCCAATTTTCTGGATCCATGTTATTGCGATAGTGCATCCGCCTCCTCCCTCGCGGTGGAAATAAGATGGACGGGAAGGGGGTGCTCGCCGTTTCAAGGTCTAACCGTGTTCGGCCTCTGATCAAAGCTGCCGTGCCGCAGGACTGTGCCAGTGAAAGACAGAATAAAAACCAGCTTTTGTAGGTAGCAAGTAGCAAAAATGAAACTCTCCAGTCTGCTCAAACCACTGTGATACTAATGCCAATGAGTGAATGTAGTGAGCACGTCTGGTACAAATCGGCTGCCATGGCATCGACCAGTTGGGTGCTACACATTGGCAACATAACAGTGAGTCTCCCCCGGTAGTGTAAAGTGCTTTTGGGTGTCCCAAAAAGTGCTATATTGGGCACAATACATTTCTGTTACAACTAATGAGTAGCAAATGGTTACCAGTTGCCAAACTGCCTCAGGTTTCTGAGACAACGTGGAGCCTTTCCCATGCCAGACTCCTCTCCTGCCTAGCTATCCCATGCAGGAAAGACAAGTGGAGCATCAACCGCGTTCCCCTGGCGAGAGATAGCTGACAGGGCGGCGGAGGTCCACTGGAACAGCCCATCTTCTCACATGGCATAGCCTCAGGGGTAGCGAGTGAGAGAGAGAGCGCCTGGTATCTGCCAACAGCGCAAGGCACAAATCCCTCCCTTGCTACCTGTTGTGGGGAATTAAGAAGACAGGGGTGTCGGCCTAGATGAGCCAAAGCACTCAGGGGATCCAAAATCCCCACAGCAAAAATTGCCTGTCCATCTGCTACTGTTCTTTATCGACACAGCAAAAGTCTGTTAATTTTATACTATTACCAACCGTGAATGAGAAACGTTCTGTGCGCTCCGCCGTCTCCCTCACCACCGATTTGAGTGATGGTATTGACACAAGGTACTCCGCCAAGACAGAGCTGCAAGTTCTTGGGAGACGGAGCGATGCTGAACTGATGAGATTCACCAATTAGTCACCTAATTAAGTTGATTTAGACATCACAGGCTTAGTCAGACCCCAAACATACGACGACGCGCAGGGTGGCCTGAGGCACTGCTCAGGAAACCTTTAAAGATTCAAACTAATGAGACAAATAAAAGGAAAAAAGTTCCCTCCTCTGTCTTATGTAAGAGTTGACATCTATGGACAAAGTGATGCTAGTTCTGGAGCAAGGCGGGGCGGGGACATATCGATGTGTCGTCTGCAGGTAAAACCGACAGGGCAGCCCGCGAGGCCGACCTGAAATCTTTTGATCAGGTTGTTTTTTTCCTCCTTCCTCTTCGGCAGGCTGGTAAAAACCTTTATCAAAGATTTATTTGATGTCTTTAATCTCGTTGCCTCCCCCTTTATGAGCAGTGAAAGTGCAGGGGAGCCCGCGGGTGCTGGCTGGTGCAGAGCAGCTATGTGTCATTGTTTGGGGCCTGTCAGCGATGTGCCCGGCTGTCCTTCACCGCTGCTCATTAAAGCCCAGAGACTTCTAAGTTTATCTCAAAAAGGAACAAGGACTCATAAAAGCTTACTGTCTGGCTACTGGGACCAAATCCATTAAAATAACCTTTCATGTTTGGAAGAACTTTTTTTGTGGATTACGCGGCATTCGTTTTCCCGCTTGATATTTATTTTGGGGGTTAACCACCTGTTTGTTGATCCGACAAAGTAGCGTGTATAAGGAAAGTAACGGTCTTCGGTTATAAAGTCCTTGTGGTCAAAGTAGCTACATGCCTGTCCCCCCCAAAAAATACGAGCTCATCTGTATGTCGATGGTGCCGGCTCAACAGCTTGAGTGGGAGCCCGCCTAACAAGACCAGGGGCCGGGAGGGGGACCCCAGATGTGTCCACAGCTGCCACGTCCTGCGGCCTGGCCCACAAGCTGGGGTGGCGAGCCACGGGGCCGAGAGTGACAACCGCCTTCTGTGTGACTGAGAGCACACAGGCAGCCACTGAGCCCTGGCTGCCCGGCCGATATAGGGGCATCTGCTTAGCGCACGCCCAAGTGTGATAAATCACTAGGTCACTGTACCGGCTGCAGGGCGTCGCCCGCCACCAGAGGGCAGAGTTGTTGGTGGAGATTGACCGCAGTCTATTGAGGTTTAACAGGGGACGCCTGCGGACGCTCTTCTCACAGAGAGAACATCTGGAGTGTGTCAGATGCCAGTGCCGCATGCCCCAGTGGTAGGCCTTTGCCGCCCCAACCTCATCAATACTCTGCAACTCACAACCCCCCAACCTCCTCCCTTAGGCTATACTCAGAGAAAGTGAGAGATGCACGACAGCAGCGCCACACTGCCTCTCAGTGCTCAAACTGATAAATTGCATCAAAAATAATGGATAGAGGGTCTGGCGTATGTGTGTGTTTGCTTGTGTTTCTGTTGGTGTGTACTCTTGTGTTCCCATGTGTGTTTGTGTGTGTGTGTGCGTGTGTGTGTGTGTGTAAGCGGACGTGTCACTGTTTATTTCAAGCGCTCTTTGTGAATGGATGGAGCAGCAGGTATGTTGACAAATTGCGGCACACAAAGATTTCTCACAGCACCCAGTGGACCACAGCAAAAAGTAGAACCTCAGGCTGAAATAAGGAATGCCACCTTGGATTCCAGTTCAAAAGCATGTTCTCAACCCCTGTGTGCGCATTTCTGTACTTTGTGAAAGTTCTCTTGACTGTGCTGCTGGCGGCTGAAATACTGATGCCCTTGACATGAAGGTGTGTGCAATGGAGAGTTGAGCATGATAAATAGCTCTACATCGTCCTGAAGAGAGATATTTTTGACAAACTTCTAATGACAGTTTTTATTTCCCATAGCAACAGATCTATCTGGATATCCACAGTAAAAGCAAATGCAGAGTGTGGATATACATTGCCACCTGCTGATTGATCAATGTAACATCCCTTCATATGAAAAATGGGCATTTTTTCTAGGTATGCGCAATGTATTTAAATCTTTTGGAAAAAAATTGTTTTCTCAAATTGTATATTGTGTGTTCCTGTAGAATCTTAAATCTTAAAAGTTACATGTACTTAATACTGTAACTATTAAAAAAAAATGTGTTGACCATAATATGTGCAAGGAGATATGTCAAATACATCAAATACAACAATAAGCATTAAACAGAAGGTGGCTAGCGTGGTGTGGGTATGTGTGCGTGTGTGAGTGTGTGTGAAAAAGCGAGAGAGAGAAAAAGTGAGAGAGTCAGAAAAGAGCGTTGCCAGGTTACCAAATTGGTTGGCTCCCTAGCTAGGTTGCCAGGTGACAGACAGATTGTAGATGTCGTCACATGTTACGTCAGAGTCAGATTTATGAAATGATAGGCTGAGTCAATAGCATCCACAGGAAATGCATAAGAGCTCCAAATATAGACAGGGCCACCAGAGAAGGGGAGTGGGCAGAAGTGGAACCGGATGTTAAAGCTGGATAATGACAGTGGAGGTTTGAATGGGGAATGCTTCGACCAAATCTTCTTTTTCCCTCTCAAGGTATAAAAAAAAGTCTCCTAACAGATCCACTCTGATGCTCTCTTTCCTTGCTTTCACTGAAAATGGCTTACTCGACAAACTGCTTTAACTTCCTCCCTAGTTTCCCCTATGTTCCCTTTCAATTACCCCATCATCTTCAGTTACATCATTCACTCACCCCCTTGTCAGATCATACAGTATAAGGATCAGTAGGAGGCATAGGATGAGATATCAGTGCACAAACACACACTCACTCACCACAAAATATTTAAAGACAAATTTATATATTACCCAGAATGCAAAGCTGGCTTCAAATCTAAACATAAACATTGGAACAAGTTAGAATTTTTTTATAAACACGTATACAATATACTAAAATGTGTCTTGTCACAATAGCGAGATTCATGTATTTTGTGAAAGGCTTTAACCTGGTATGCAACTGCCAAGTCTCAGTACAGGTTTTCAAATTCTACTTGGCTTCTTTTGTTATATGCCCAGATGAGCCTCAGTGGTCGAGGGTGCAGACTTCAATCCTGCAGCTTGCCAGAGTGGTTCAATTCCACCTTCGGAGTGTCAACATGTCTCATGCCCTAGCATGGAACAAAGAAGGTGGACCTACATAGTTTCAAAGTAAAGACACAACTCTGTATATTTATGAATTGCTTTGCTAAGCCGCTGCACAGAGAACATCACATAATTTGTTTGTGATAAAGTAAGACTGTGACATCTGAACGAAGCCGAATATATATCTTCCCAACACCTGTATATTAGACTGCTTGTAGCGGTTTTAGTGAGCTAATGCAGAGATTTCAAATATGCAGTGAATGTTCTGAATGCAATTGTGCCTGTGTTCTCTTCCAGCAACGGGTGCAAACACAGTGTTATCTGCCTGAGCACAGATGGGATCTTAAGTAGCCTATAATAAGATGACATTCTGTATTACAATGGATAGAAAACAGGCCAAGCATCATATGTTGTTTAAAGGCAACAACTCACATTTGACTGCATTGCTAATGTATTGTGGTCGATCAGGGAACAGTGTGTTAGCTGTAACGGCTGGGTTTAGATCACTGAACTGGAATCTGTAATTCTGACAAACTGACAAATGTTATGAAGGTATACTTTTTCTTAACTAAAATCAGGGCAATATATGCCTTTGGTTCACTGATAATAGAAATGTCCTGCAGTATCACAATCCTTTGAGCAAAATGTTTTTGATTGGGTGATAGAAAAATGTATGTAGTCAGACTTCTGTTCGTCAATTTAAGTGTTTCTGTGAACAATAATTATTAAGGACACATTATATCTAATCAGTCTTCAGTCCACACTGTTTTTGCAGTCGGTTTCCCACTTCCAGGGTACCTAATGTTATATTAAAGTCCCCGGTAGCGTACAATAACACTCTCCACTGTGTGCTGGACGGAAACACAGTGCTCTTTGACGTCATTTAAACCAAGGTAACCCACACGCTTCAGCTCTGACGCAATTGTCCTTTTTTGGATTCGTGCGTCAACGGACAGAGTAGTAGATGTTTTAAAATTCTCCACATAGTCTGCTACCAAATCAGTAGTCCGTTTGTAAGCGAGGGGTGGAAATAACGCTTACAGTGAGAAATTGGTGCACCATCGCAAAATAATTCCCATGAAATTGAACTAACTTGTACGTCTAGATGATGACATGCGCACAAGCCATTGGAACCAAATATAGTAACGCGGTTTTCTACTACAATTGACTACAATTGGCAAGACAATTCGTAACATACAAAAACCTATTTATTCCAAAATACAAGCCAGCAAGTCATCGAAGGGCATTTTGTAAGGCTTTTCTGAACTTTTATCACCGTGAAAGAGCCATGTACCAAGATCTCTCTACGGATTCTTCTGACACCTGTCGGAGCGCGAAGTGGGACAAAATGGAACACTCTCCGGAGTCCATCAACGGTTGGGTCTCGTCTGAATCTGAGCAGGTACGGCAGTTGATTTGATTTCTGTTACATACGAAACAAACCTTTGAGAAGCAAAATTATTATTAAGACATTGTAATGAACGTGTCTCTCACTCTCTGCTCTGCTACCTATCGGCTTCCCTTGTCATGTTCCTCTTTAGTGCGCATCCAAAATGCGGTTGACCAGTGGACCTTTTGTCCCCACCATCAATGCCATTACATCTAGTCAGGAGCTGCAGTGGATGGTACAGCCAACGGGTTTAACTGCCATGCCAGGCGCCTCTATGCGCTCTCACCCTTATGATACACTGGACATGGGCGGTCAGGGACCCCATGTTCATGCACGCCAAGGGGTTATACGCTCAGTGGGCAACACCCATGGACGGCACAAACGTCACGATCAGGTATTGAATTTTAATGATGAAATATTAATACCAACATTGATGTAATTCTATTGTGGCTTTTTAATATTTTAATCAGAACTAACTGTTTCCAAATCCTATTAGTCATGTCAGTATGTCAAGCAAAGACTGTCTGTAATTTTAAACTATCCTATAATGTTGCTGTTGTCCAGCTTAGCCCAGATGAGGAGGAGAAGCGGAGGCAGAGAAGAGAAAGAAACAAACTTGCTGCTGCCAAATGTCGCAACCGGAGAAGAGAGCTGACCGATCAACTACAAGAAGTATGTCATGTGTTACTTTAAAACGGTTCTTGATTTTTGTGTAGGCCAATGCATAATGATAAAACATTCTACAGACAGTGTTATTATCACATCTTTAACTTATTGTATGCTGTTTTTCGTTTCCCAGGAAACAGAAGAACTGGAGAAAGAACAGGCTAGCCTGCAGAGCCAAGTTGAGGAGCTCAATGCTGAGAGACAGAAACTGGAGCTCATGCTGGTTTCCCATGTCTCTGTGTGTGGCCTTGCCACTGTTGATGACCAGCTCCAGCTGCAACAGCATCAGCCTCACGCCCAGCAAGCCCTCCCTTGCCAAATAACCTCACTGCCTGCAGAGTGCTCCCTCCAAGCCGCCAGCCCTCCAAAGGTGAAGCGAGAGCAGCAAGAAGAAAGACAGTTTTCCCTTGGTCTTGATCCCCGAAACACAAAACCCAACTACATTCATGCCAACGAGAACTGTCCTAGCGCCGAGTGTTTCCGTGTGGAAGGGTGCAACTCACAAAACCAGGTAATGGCCTCGCCAAAAGGAGAAAGCCTTCACAAGGGCCTGCTATCCAAGCAACACTCAGTCAACAGCATTATGACTCTGGAGGATGGGCCCATCGGCACATTGCTGACTCTTTAGAGCTCGCGGACCTAAGGCCTACTGAACACTATCTGCACTTAGGCTACCTCTAATACATGTCCATTACGCTGTTTTAAGGTGGGAAAGGGTAGGCAGATGACCACAGCCTGTCCCCGTTCACCAGCAGTGAAAACCAAAGGACCCGTGGGCTATGGAGTCCTAGTGCTTGAAATACCATATTAGTACTTATCATTTTGAATCAGTAGAGGGTGCTGCAACACGTTGGCTAGGCATTTTGAGTTCTCTTCTGTATCGGTTCTGCATTCTTTGCTGCGTTGCTAAAACAGTTATTTTACATTATTTATTGCTTACTTGTTCTATTATTTATTGTGTTTACTGTTATCCATCTGATTGGTCATGAAGAAAATGAAAAGTGTCACCACCTACACCATTTCTTAAGAGAATGCGGCAATCCAATTCAGCAGAATCTTAGAACGCGCCACTCAAATCTGTATTAAAGCAATTCTCCGACAGCAATATAAAGGAATGTTAGACCATACATGTGCTATTTCCGGGTCAAAATATTTGTGTTGTTGTTCCTTACAACTTTGTTTTAGACTTGATTAAAGGCAATACAATGTTCCCCTTTTTTGATGTTTCACATTTTTTTTAACTCGAACAGTTATATAGTAAACAGGCACTATAGAGTAGGCAATGATTTATATGTGGGGAAAATTAAATGTAGTCTTCAATTTGAGTGTTGAATCTCTGGTGCTGGTTGCTAAGAAACAGCATGCATTTTTTGGGCTTATTTCCCCTTAGCTGGCGGCCCTATTCTCTATAAGGATTAAACACTGTGTGAATAAGGACGGTTTTCCTAGTGAGTAGGAGGTGGCCTACATGTCCTTGCAGGGACCAAGCTTCTAAACAAATCCGTGGAGCCCACCTGAACCTGAATTAAAACAGCCTATCATAGCGCCTTATAACAGTTTGGCCAATGAGTGTTAGGCTTCAGTCTCAGGAGAGGTAACACCTGGTAGATTTGTATGTTTTACCATTGCTGGAAAGACAACCAAAAAAGGAAATACAATAAATACAATAGCTGAATCCCGAGGACCCATATAGTATCTTCCCATTTTCATCTATTCACATTTGACTCGACTTGAGAGAGCACACGAGGACTCATTATCCTATCATTATCCTCTTTTTAGCTTTCCCTTACTTCAGGAGCTTCTACTTTTTTCTGTCAGTGCTCCGGATTATCTCCTCTCAATCGCTCACCTTCACCACAAATCCCACTTCTTCTATTCTGAATTTTGTCCTCTGCTTGGGATGAAAGGCCTGAGCTTTGTGACACGTCTTTCGGGTTCAATAACAGCGTAGCTAACTTTGATTCTACGTAACGATTCCTTCATGAGGTAAGTCTTGGAGGACAAATGTATTTTACATCACAGTCATTCAGCAGGCGCTTTCATCCAAAGTGACTTTGCAGAAATAGTGCCTACAGCCAGATATTTCCCCAAAAATCTATGTGTCAGGTAGATAAAATAGGTGCGTTCCGGACCTATTCACCTAATCACCAAGATTAAAGCTAAATCTGTGATACATTAAATCAGAGTACAAAACAGAACAAACTAAATAAAAAAGAACATTTACATACGTTTGTCTATTTTCATCTAATATTTAGAATATACTTCATAATATTATTAAATATCTTCTACTTGTTTTGTATGCAGCCTGGTTTAAGAAAACCAAACCTTATTCGAATGGATCAAATCTTGGACGCAGTTAACCCAAACGAGGACACCAGGCCTGGCACGAAGGAGAGTAAGGAAGAGAACATTCTTGCTGCACTGGGGATTATTGGAACTATACTTAATCTGGCTGTCATCATATTAGTTTATATTTATTCGACAACTTGAAAATGGAAAGCTGCCCTGCTCAGGAGCACAACCACCCTCTTAGAGAAGTTCAGTCAAATTAATGAAAGATTCTGTAAGGATTCTACTGTGATCGTCTAAGGATTAACACACTTAACAATGTTCAATAACTAACAAACTGTAATCAAAAGATCAAGCACCATCACCTGTGTAAGGTATGTTATGGATCTAACAATTGTACACACGCCTTTGGGTTGAAAATGTATGAATACAGAAGAAAACAGGCACCCAAAAGGAACTTGTATTTGTTCGATGAGTTACAGGAATGCAATAAATTAAAAAAAATGGGGACAAACACAGATATTCTTTTTAATTTACAATTATTCATTTTAAGTCGGTTGCAGTTAGTCCTTTGCCTGACTGTTCAGTGTGAATCAAATGTGATGGAAGCTCTGTTTGTTTTACTGTGAGAATCCAAGACTAAGCATCTCTGACCCAGTCAAGATGAATATTTTTCCTCTTCATTGTGTACCTAACAGCCCATTCTATTGCACCAATGCTCTCACACTGTCCATAGCACACACACTCCAAGCAGGCAGCCAGAGGACTCAAACAACCGTTAGAAAGGCGCACTGGGATGGGCCAACAGTCTGTCTGTAAAACACCTATGCTGTATCAGAAACTCATGTTTCTTTAGTATGAAGAGAAATACTGCACGTACGGTTTGTGGTTTCTGGTTTCTGGGGGTACAAAGCACAATACTATGAAAGTTGTCCCACTGCAAGGGGTTATCGGAGTTACCTGACATTGTTGCCCTGTCTCTCTGAAACTACCGCAGGTGATTGAAATACATTCTACCAGTTCCTTGGCCGACACAGGATGTGTGAAATATGCAGCTGTAGATATTTATGTTTTATCTTACTCTGCCTTAGTTCCCCTTCCCTTTTGTTGCTGCTCTGTATTCCTTCCCAGGCACCCCCTTGCTTGCATAGATTAATGATTTAGTGGACAAGCATGGTTTATGTACTCATAGGCTTTCAATAATGGCTTGCTTCTTGGAAAGAGAACACCATTGTTCACAAATTGTTTCCAAGGGAAGTGTATGCAATACGAATCTGCAAAAGAAAATGAAAACCATAGTGCAACATTCATAAGCTATCTTTGTGTGAGTACACGGGCTTCTTCGACCTCCCAGCATTAATATTCATAAAACTCTCATAACAATCACACCAAGACGTCTTTGTCATTATTGATTCTTTGCCAACGGCACTTTCTTTCCTCTTGTCAGGCTAAAAAAAGGGAATGCATATCCTTTTGAGTCAGACAGAACACAGTACCATCAAGGCATGCTACAGACAGGGAAAGATCTATCTTTGCACTGCTGTTCTGGGGATATAATTAATTCCCTGTACATAAGTCTATAATGCTGCAGAAACAAGGTAAGATGCATGATGGTGAATTCATACAGCTCTGGTTGGCAAAAGCAAAGGCTTTGCTGCACGCCTATCAAAAATGAACAATATTGTGTTTAGTAGTTGTGTCTACCTAGTCCTTAGAAACCTAAGTGTATGTGCCACCTGCTGCAGGAGATGGAAATTATTTCATTTAACTAAAGGTTTTTGAGTTAACTTTACTTTTGTTGAAGGAGAAAATAGGAACGTTCAATTGTACATCTTATGCCAAAAATGTGCAATGAAAATAAACACTAAAATAATACTCGGACATTGGAAAGTCAGCAACCCACCACTGCCCTCTTGTGTTGGTCTGACATTAAAACCCACCGCCTCGATACTTCTTGCCTCAAAATAGAGATAAACACAGCATCAAGTCATGTATCTGAAAGAAGATTTTAGGCTTTTAATGGAGTCTGAATGCATATATTAGCCCATAACCTATATGTATATATATATATATATATATATATACTAATTATACAACTCATTGGTAAAAACAAAGTATCTTTGAGTGTTATGATGTGTAAATGATGATGGTTACTACAAGTGGATAATGGAGAAATTACGTTTGGAGAAATTAAATATTGCTTTTGGATCTTATTTAAGTAAATACCCATACATCCGCATACTTCTGCTCATAGCAATAAGATATCTTCAATGACCAAGGTACTAGAAATAAATCACATTAAACAGCAACGTTAGTCTTACACTGCGCTTCTTGAAGACCGTAAATCTCAATGTAATGATGCATGCATCACATGTAATCACTCATGTTCAGTTCTGTTAACAGAGTAATTACAATAGTCACAGAGTGGGAGATGCTATCCCTATAAATGTTGGCTTGAGCCTGTGGGGAGGTCTGGCGTGTGTTTGTGTGGACCGACTGCTTTCACGGCCAGAACGCTGTAGCTCAACGAACGCCACCGAGGTGATTCGAAGAAAATCAAAATGGATATCACCGTCAAACTAATGAGGTCTGCGACATGAGTGGGATACATCTTGTCCACATCCTAATTCGTAAGTAAAACTGATGGGCCTTGAGGTCACAGAGCGGCAGACTGGAGTCATCAGACTGTTTAGTCAGCGGGCGTCTCAGAGAGTGACAGAGGGGCCCCAACACAATACCAGCAAGTACGGTGTGTTCGCATCGCCGGCCGTAAGGTCACCACAAAGTGACGGGGATGAAAAAGAACATGATTTGATCAGCCTACCTGCCCCATGTCACCATGGATATACTGTTGTCTGTCACCTGACATCTGGTAAGGGATCCTCGATGACCTTTTGGGAATAGGAGTGACTTGTGTGAGAGCCATGAGGGCAAATTCACAGCACGCCGTTACCTAGACAGCGGCGTGCAAGTACGGTTTGGCCAGCTTGGTAATTGTGCTCCAATCAAACTGAGTGCCTTAGTCTTTAAAACACCGAAAGGGGAACGACCGACAGGCTGTGTGAGCAGAGTGTATTGCACTTTGGCATTATTGACACCGGTTGGATTCCTTTGCAAAACACTTGCTCGGGCAGCTAAGCATTTCAGTATAAATCCAAATACTATCTGGCCCTGAACACAGAGTTATGAGGGCAGTAAGAGCCAATGGGATCCTGCGTGTTTCTGTTTATAGGCCTCTGTGGCAGTAGGTAGTGCACATCTGGCCACCGGCGGAGGTAAAATGTAGGTTAGCTCTCGCTGCCATTGTCAGCTGTCTCCCCCGATAGTGGATGTGACACGGTGTGTTTGCCAGATGCTCTGCTGGAACACCGTTTGCTGAGAGGGTTCCCAGCACTAGCCGGTTCAGTAGCTCATCTATTGTAAGCACAGAGCACGGCTCCTAAAAATAATACTGCAAGGAGAGACACAGACTCTTTTACAAACCCCCAATACCCATTTTGTAAGTCTGTGGGTGAAGGCAGCTCCCTGAAAAGACCCTGTCTGAAAGTTCACATTATCCATGATTCTCTCAATTAGAAGATCCGGTCTAGATAACCAGCTTAATTGTAATATTTGCATAAAGGGGAACAAAGAGGTGGGCAAAGCGGAGCGCTCTCACACATTTGCATCCAAATGAGTTGAGCCCCCACAAACAATCGCTTGTCCTCAGTTTTCAACTTCCTCCTCCGTGTTGTCTTCAGACACACTCAGCTGTATTTTGATGTGTGAAGTTTGCCATCAAAACCGATGTGTGACACCACGCTGAGACGTGAAACTGCAGATCACAACCAGACCTAGAAACAGAGTGCCTTTAGAGAGGGAAAGGGAGAGAGAGAGTGTGTGTGCGTGTGTGTGTGTGTGTGTGTGTGTGTGTGAGAGAGAGAGAGAGAGAGAGAGAGAGAGAGAGAGAGAGAGAGAGAAAGGGAGAGAGAGAGCGAGAGAGAGATAGCAAGGCTCTGTTAAGTGTGTTCGAGGTGTTGCACCTCCCTCATTTTCTCTAATTGGCTGACACCCCTGTTGTTTTGATCAACGCTAAATCACTCCATCGGACGGTTTGGTTTTATTTTGCCTTGGAGTCCCCCAGAGAGAATGCAAAAGACAGTTCTCTTGGACTCTAAATCACACTCCTGGCTCCTCTGTGTCGCATATCAAACCGATCCGCCCTTCAGGCAGCAAAATGATACACCGGGTCTCCGTGTAAAAGGTTTGCCTCGTATAAAGCTCCATAAATTCTTTCACCTACCCCCTATATACTTCTGCTGTGTGACTCAGTTATTCGTGGGTCAAATTCATATATGCAATGCCCTGTAAATCATCAATCTTCCCTTTTAAACTGCATTGCTAGTTGCCGTGTTACTGTGCAGACTTGCTCATTAGACAATGCCAAATGGGACCGTGTGCAGCTGCCCGACTCGGTTACTTTGATTTCCCTGTTTACCAGTATCAGCGGCCTCAGGGTTCCAATACCACGCAAGCTGAGGTCACCTCACAGAAATAGTTCCAATGAAGTGCACACCATTTAGTATTAGTTAGATATCCCTCGTGTGCACTGCGGCCTTAAAGTACTAACATTGCACAGACAAAGGCCGTGGTTTAACCAGACTTTTGATATTCATCTTGGGACTCTGATGTTAAGCAACCTTAATTGACCTGTCTGCCTCTGAAGTACTGACGCAAAACCCACTTGAGATTCCGTGCACATTCCTGTTGCACAAGTCTATGCTGTAGACTAAAAAATGACAAGAAACATGCAGGGAACAAAATCTGTCTGCAAAGCCCTGGGGATGCTGCCAGGAAGAGGGGAAATGTATGCTTCATTAAATTGTCGATAACACACTTCCTCTTATGTTTGTAGAGGGTATGAAGTTTCATGTTATATTTTACAGCATTTTCAAACAGAGGGTAAGCGGTATAGCTAATGAATGGATGGAAGTATTTTCACATTACAGTTACGTTGGCAAGTCGCATGTTGCTATTAAAACATTTTAAAGCGGGACCGTGAATATATAAAGCTTTGAGAATTCCCTATCAGGTTGATGCCTGGCAACAACCCCGTGTTACCGATGCAAGAGGAGTGAGAAGATACAGGAAGTGAAAGGTCTGGTCGCACCATTGATTTCCGTCCTCGATGGGGAGTATGAGCGCTCTTGGCAGGGGGATGCCACAGACGTTCACATACATACATCTGCCGCTCAGTCTCTGCACAGATGTATGCCCATGAAAATATCTCAGATTAGTATTCATGAGCTCTCATTCCTGACTTGATAGGAACTGAAAAGATTTCCAAAAACACTGATTTGCAAATCTAATTCGGGGACTATTTGGATGATTTT
This sequence comes from Galaxias rostratus, assembly GCA_036024795.1. Taxonomy (NCBI): domain Eukaryota; kingdom Metazoa; phylum Chordata; class Actinopteri; order Galaxiiformes; family Galaxiidae; genus Galaxias; species Galaxias rostratus. The sequence goes on from JAVQJS010101287.1 coordinate 18,651, forward strand.
GGTATGCAGGGTACCAGCTGAAGAACTTTTGCTAAGTGGGCACCCCCACAGAGCTGTAGCCTAATCGGTTCCTTACCTTCATTTTGAAGGAGTCAAAAACTGTACAATAAAAGCAAATTTTCCTACCCGGGCAAAAGATATGACGCTTACTTTTTATCGTAAATGGTACTGCTGCCTGATTGCTGACTTGAATGCGTGGCGCTGTTCATTTCTGCACGTCTAAAGATACTACATACTTTGAAAGAACATTCAGGAAATGAGAGATTTAATACAGAAAACACACTTTTTCCATTAGTTGATGGAAAGGAGATGGCAGTACATGGTGTTTAGTTGGAGTTACTGATAAGTCAAAGCCCCTTGCACTGTTTACTAGAACAAAGACAGACCATTGAGCTGTGTTATTGCAGGAGGAGTTCTAAAGCTTACCTTTATGGAAAGAAAAGAAATACCTGAGCGTCAACAGGTATGAGACAAAGAAAACTCTAAACAGAAAGTCTCAGAAACTTGTCAGCAAAACAAAACTTTAAAGATAATTTCCTTTACAGTAATTAGTAGAGCATTTCAGATGCCTCACAACAGGGAAAAGCTAGCAAACTTTGTATGACACACGGGGCTAATTGATTTATTTACCCACCAGAGAAACAATTCCATCAGCCATCGTAGTGACTGGGGAGCATGGATGAAATTAGTTTCCTATGGCTCTCACACATCATTGCTTCATTTCTTAGAGCAAGTGCAGGAATGGGATTCCTGGGTTTGTATCATGCAACAGGCAATATCACTCCCAGCCATGCAGTAGTATATCATCAATGGTTGGTTTGACCTACACAAAGGGAGGGGTTAACCTTTATCACATAAAATGGCTGCGAGGATGAGAAGTATCCTCGGTTTAGCTCCTGTTGCAGGCATGTGGCAAACTGATGGTTGAACTCATGCTACCATTTTGTTTGCCTGCAGGTACTTAACATATCGTATATGTCATACCATAGGCATTGTTCTGGTTGTCCCTTCTCTTTCTATTGATCTAGTGTCTCCATGGCACAAAACTCCATGGCACGGCCCCTTCTACGTGACTGGCGCGCAATCTCCAACCAATTCCACAACGAACCGCCGCTGCCAAATAAATCTATCTTTTATTGTCCGGCCCCCAATTTCTCTGCGGTGATTGTTATCTCGGTGGGAGCTGTTGATGGCGCAGGGATGCTCAATGAGCTTCCTTTGCCCTCCTTCCTCAAGGTCGCCGCAGCAAAACAATAGGACGTTCGCCCCTCACTGCAATTGTGGAACTAGATCCTCCATGTCGGGCAACTCTGTACACTGAAACCAGGATACACTGAACCGGGGACACGACCTACACTCACATGTCTAACACATGCCATCTCCACGGAGAGACGTTGATCTATAAAGCCACGTTGAATGAATGTCGCTCCCCAGGTTTGAATAGAATAAAATAGAATTCCCAGGGGTGGAGCGTGAGGTCTCTTAACCATAGATTCCTGACGATGCCTTCCCTTTAAGGCAAGCTCCATTGTATGGTTCTCATTGTCTATGGAAAGATATCCGTTGTATTTGCAAGTCCATGATGTGGGGGGGTCGTTTTCTGGCAGCAGCTGAGCTCCTAAAGCATAGGTCGGCCTAACATGTGACAAACGAGCAACCGGGGCAGAAAATCAAAACACATAGATTCTTAAAATAGAAACAGACACGCAAATGCACACACATACACACACCAAATCCATCACACATATGTGCTTGCCGAGCTGTGTAAGAAAAACATTTTCACAATTAGAGGAGTGGCATCCCCGTTGAAAAGCATGGGTCTCTTTCTTTGTCGCGGCATGTGTGGAGCAGGGCAGAATGTGGGACGTGAGTTGTCTGGAGTCGTCTGCCGCTCAGGAAGGAGGCTAGAGAGCTGTGGAATGGGGTCAGGCTCCAGCACAAGGAGTAGACTTCAGGGAAACCTCCGTGCTGTCCTGTCTGGAGCCCTACTCTCCAGCCCTCTAATGAGTTATTGTGTCTGTTGGCAGGCATCACAATGTCCTTCAGGGACATGGCCTCAGATACTGTAACAGTCGTGCACAGAAGATGTCCTGCCTGACTCTGACTGTAGGCAGGCAGCCAACTATTATCAATGTGCATTTGACATTTTACGGTAATAGCGTTTTTACACTAATCGTTCACAACTTTAAAACCCTCAGCTTAATATTGTATAGGTCCCCCTCATGCTGGTGAAACAACTCTAACCTGTCGAGGCATGGCCTCCACAAGACGTCTGAAGGTGTCCTGTTGTGTCTTGCACTAAGGCATTAACAGCAGATCCTTAGAGGCCTGTACATTGTGAGGTGTGGGACATGCTGTTCCAGCACATTCCACAAATGCAATGGTCCAGTTCTAATGCTCACGTGCCCATTGCAGATGCTTTTGGCGATGGACCAGGGTCAGCATGAGCCTTCTGCGACTCACAGACCCGCTGTGATTCACTGTGTTCTATCACCTTTCTGTCATAGCCAGCCATTTGTGCTACACTAGCTCTTCTGTGGGATCAGACCAGACTGGCTAGCCATGGGAGCCCATGACCCTGTTACCGGTTCAACGGTTTTTCTTCCTTGGACCACTGTTGTTAAGTGCTAACCACTGCGTACCGAGAACACCCACAAGACCTGCCGTTTTGAAAATGTTCTGAGCCAGTCATCTTGCCATCAGCATTTGGCCCTCTGTCAAAGTTGCTCAGATCCTTGCCCATTATTTCCTGCTGGCAGCACATCAACTTTGAGAATGGACCGCTCACTTGCTGCCAAGTACATCCCGCCTCTTGACAGGTGCCATTGTAAGGGGACGATCAAAGTTTTTCACTTCACCTGTCAGTGGTTACAATTCTGTGGCTGATCAGTGCATGCTACGGTTAGAGTAAAGTCCAATGAAAGCAAGGCCTGTCAACTCAGCTCTGTAAATCAAATTCTCCTATCTCTGACAAAGCATGTAGATGATTATTCCGTCTATTTCCCCTGTTTGTTAACCCAGAATCCCCTTTAATCTTCAAGAGAGACTTTGTTGTTCCCCAACACCATTGGGAAACAGCTTATTTCGATGCAGGTCCACAAGAGTGGTACTGGATGTGTGGGGAATGAAGAAAGACAAGAACCCCGAACCAAAGCTTTGTCAATTCAGCTGGTCTCTGCAAATAGCACCAACCCGCCCATGGCCACTGAGTCAGACCCTTGATATCCAAGTGTACAGGGCCTTTGCCTTCCCTGGACCAAACAAAATACTTCAGAGTTAATATACCATGAAACCGTAGTGTTACCACAGGGACCCTCAAGTGAAAAGGAGCAACAGGGATCTGTTTCTCTCCGCAGCACAGATGACAAAAGGCACTAGGGAACTTTATCTTATCCCCAACCATCTTAATTATGGTTCCAGTGATTGCCAGCTTTGGATGCCAGAGGCAAGCCCTGTGCAGGAGCATTTGCTAGGCATTGGCGGTGACACACATGGGTTATCAGTTTCTTTGGTTGATTTGAGCTGAAATGGGGTCTCTGCATATGGTCACAGTGTATCACAAAGGCCTCGGAAGGATGCTAAACGGGTTGTAGCGAAGCTTTAATAAATCCTCAATGGCTGGGATAAGCGCAAAGTATATTAAAATAAAACAGAACCCCCACACTTTACGCAACAGAATGCATTGAGGTTTCAGCTACTATCACATCTTTAAGGACCAACTGATGTTCCTAACATATGGTGTTGCGTGTATCTCTTCTAGTTAATAGTGGTATTCGCAAGCTATCTTCCAAACAGCTGCCACCGTTTAATGACCAGCACAATCAGCTGGAAAAAAAGATGATCCCTGTTTACAAGGAGCAGTTGCCATGGTGTCAGTACCACAGAAGAAGGAAGACATATATCAAGCGCAACATAGCAAGTGTAAGTCTTCACTAGGGCGAAGCAAGAATGACACTAACTGTATGATATTATAGCCCTAGGCAGAAAGACAGTGACAGGTTAAGATTACCTTTGTACGGGCCTATCTGTCAGAAAAATTAGAAATGTGCAGAGCAGGATACAGTAAGCCTACGGTTCTGGAAAGTTCTTGAACAACATTCCCCCCAAGAAGTAACTACTGTCTCACACTGACCTTAGGTGCAACAAATGCCCTGGACCTCGAAGGGCAGGGATATTTACTGCATTGACTAACCCTCCAGGATAAAGAGAAAAGTAGTGGGATCTATCATTGTCATTTATTTATTTTTTTCAAATTTTTTCATTGAAGTTGTTGTTCTCTTTGACATGTGGTGGTATTTGCTCAGTTCATTTGCTCACAGCCACAATTATTCCAGAGAGACATGGATAAGTTGCTGATTAAAAATGTATGAGAATATGAGATTGGGTGTCAGTGCAAGTTCTAGTACAATTAATGTCCTTGTTCACTAAAACCCAACAAGCAATGTTCATAAATGCACTCCTGGGTGTACTTATTATAAACTATCAATAAAGAATCCATGACTAAAATATTAATACAATACATGACATATAATGTCAGATGTATGCACTGCATGTTTATTAGAACCGCACATTGTCCTCAAATGGTTAATTGTTCAAAAGCCAGACAAATCTAATCCTGCAAATACAATGTAAAACTCCCGCATTCACGACTGCCATATTTTTTATGTATTTGTGTTGTTTAATTCAGAATCAAAATCAGAACTTCTTTAATTGTATCACAACGGATAATTCTATTAAGATGTACTAAAATAGTTCATTCGATTTAATATACCTTGTCAAACCCCTGTTGTGGACACATGCCTGCTAGGCAAAGATCAATATCTGGTGAAAAGTGAGAAACAGGCCCCAAGGAAATTACGCCAATTGGGCTGTGGAAAGCACAATGAAAGGAGGGAGCTTTTCATTCACCATCGAGACCGATTGAGAAGGCCACCATGCTTCAGTTGAACACTTTGGATCCTGGAAAAGAGACAGTATCCTCATTCATAAGCTCTTCCCCCAGAAAATGATTATCTTGACAATTTTGCATTTCCACTTTTATAACTGCCTGCTATTACTACTTAGAGGATGACAAATTACCAGCCATGAGGAACTCATATTCTACGTTTGATGCGCTATAAATCGAGATAGGAAGTAGGCGAAAATACAATTGTTACCAGATGTTACTTGTAAATGCTGAGCAATAACAGCCCAATTCTCTCTCCCCCGCTCGCTCTCTCTCTCTCTCTCTCTCTCTCTCTCTCTCTCTCTCTCTCTCTCTCTCTCTCTCTCTCTCTCTCTCTCTCAAGCACGCTCTCTCGCACAC
>JAVQJS010101303.1:0-13098 GCA_036024795.1 Galaxias rostratus
TCTCTCTCTGCCTCTCTCTCTGCCTCTCCCTCTCCCCCCCCCCTCCCCTGGTCTTGCTCCACACCACGACTGCTGCCCAGTCCAATATCATCCCCGTCCAAAGTCAGAGGTGGCTTTTAATGACATGGTCGTTGCTCGCTTCGTAGATTTTAATCCCGGTGACTTTGGAAACCTTGAGGGGGGAGCCCGTGCGGAATGCTAACGGCGGCGGCAGTCGATAGCAATGACCCGTACAAACATCCGGCCTTAAATCCTGCCTGCCTCCGTCGCCGACGAGTGGGAGGCCCGGAGCGACGTGCGGCGTGCCCGTGAACCCACTTTGGGGACGTTTAGAGAGTAGAGTTATGGCTGACCCGTGGAGCGGCGGTCTTCACAGTGACTTTGGCTCTCCTGGCGAGCACAGCCTGATGGGGGCTCGTCCAGGTGCCGAGACGGGGTTTGGTCACGTTATTAGGACTGGGGGAAAGAACGTGCCTTATGTTTCTCTCTCTCTCTCTCGCTCATTCTCTCTCTCTCTTGCTCGCTTTGTCGCTCGCTCACTCACTAACTCACCGCTCTCTCTCTCTCTCTCTCTCTTGATTACTCTCTCTCCCGCTCATTCTGTCTCTCTCTATGTCTCGCTCGCTTTCCCGCTCGCTTGCTTACTGACTCACTCTCTCGAAAGCACAGTGTTTTGTGTATCTCTGTCTCAGACAGATATGAAATGCCTCCCCTGTCTTTCTTTTGAAGAAAAGGAGATTAAAAAAAATGCAATATGCGGTACAGTCAATGTGGGCTCAATCGCATTAGCATAAACATATGGGCCTGGATAATGGGAAAACGCATGAGTAGCCACTCACAAAGTTTTAATTATTCGTTTGAAGATGTCTGCGAACAACACCTCCTTGAAGCAGTGTACCTGTTGAAGACAGCCTTTGTTGTGTTTGAGCCTCCGATGGGTGCCGCTTAAGTCCTTCAGATTCGATGCTGAAGTGACATTGATTGTGATACAATTTGGCCCGGCGGGCACCAGAGAGTCTCACACCGCAATTTGTGAGGATAGAGCTGTGCATATGGCTTTGCCGAAAATTGAGTTGGGCCCTTGCAATGCCTGAAGATTGGCTTTGTTCTATCTTTCTTTTTTTTCCTGTGTTGGGTTTTATATTTGCAATCGAGTGGGCTCCCTCCTCGCCTCTTTTCCTCCCCCTTTGACTCTTTCATTTTCCCATTGGGGACACTTGATCCTGGATTTTACAGAATGTCTTGGCCCGCGAGCTCTGCCTGCGATCAAAGCACAATCGTTCACGGACATGACCGTTAGTAAGCTGGCTTAGTCGGCTGTGTACACAAATGATTCTGTAGGCGTGTGAGCGAGCGCGACAGAGAGCGAGAGAGAGATAGAGATAGATAGAGATAGAGATGGAGAGAGACAGAGATAGCATGCGAGAGAGTTCACATCTGTAGCATTTGGTCATCTGACCCGCCCTCAGAGATGTGAAATTAGTCAGAGGTGGGTTTTCCCTGCGAGGGAGCGGTCGATGCGTAACAGCCAGTCTGCCCGTAGCCCAGGCAACACAATAGCCGGCGGTATCCCGCCTCTCCTGTCCTATCCCTCTCCATCTCCGTCAGACACGGCAAGGCGGGCTTTAGTAACGCCGATAAGGACGTGGACCCCTTGGCGTGAGCTGGATTCATGAGGTCCACACCGACATTCCCCCGCTGTTGCCCGGGTGACGGGCCCGATGTGGCAGGGAGAACTCCGCCTCACCCACACATTGGACACCCTGGGGCCCTGGCCGGGGGGCGTGTCAGACAGCGGGTGCAGCTGGTCATCACACGCATCGCATTGTTTGATGGGCGGGTGACCGTGGCCAATGGCCGCTCAGTGGGGGTGGTCCCTCGCTGTGCGTTCTTCCTCTCCGGCGTTTTCCTGGCTGCCCCACGTCTCTCAGCACTGGACCCTGATTTCAGCCCTGAAGTACATTGTTGAGAGAACGCGCGAGGGGGGAAACGGACTTGCCACGGCGCTTCGCAATTAAAAGGAGCGAACCGGTCGCCGAAGCTTTGTGTGAGCTTAGTGGCAGATATAACAGCCGATCCGATCTGAGCCTCCACCTTCAGCACACACACACACACACACACACCCACACACCCACGTACACAAACACGACTCCCCGACGGCGTACTCAGACACATCCAATGCCTCACACTCCCTTCCCGTGGATTTCAGCTTGGCTCGTGCGTATTTGTTATTTTTCAGTTTTTTTCTTTTCCACAGCAATTACAGCACAAAATCCCATCTGCTTCCCAGACAGAAGAAGCGGCAGCCCCTGTTTATTCAGCACTTTCACGGCCTATTAAAAAAAGAAATAATTAGGCGTCCTTGTTTGCGGCCCATTGCTGAGTCTTGATGCAACTATCAGGGAGAGCCAATAATTACAGTTAGTGTCGATGGGTAGGTCTTCTCTCTCTCTCTCTCTTTATCTCTCTTTATCTCTCTCGCTCTCTCGCTTTTAATTTTTCTCTCTTTCTCTCTCTATAGTAGGCTGTAGTATCCGGCCTAGTTGTGTGTTAGGCTAAGGTGACTCCCAAGGGAGGAAGGTTGGAAAGAGGCCGTCTGGTAGAAAGGGGAAAAAGCCCAGCGCTCCGTCTCCGAGCCCCGGGTACTCGATGGTGATGTACGGCGCTCGTCCAGTGGGAACCGAGATGAAGGTCAGCCGCCGGGTGCTGGTTCGCCTGTCGCCGCCTCACCCGTTCCCTCTCATCCAATTGCCATCGATCCACATGTGGCCTCTTGAGTGGCTGACACTGGCTGGCCCTGAGCCAGGCTGCACGCCCTGGCTTTTCGGTGCAAAAAAAAACGCACGCCTACGGCACGCTCACCCGTCTAGCACGCACACACACCCGCACGGGAAGGACCCTTCTTATGACACGGTTGTATTGGTTTGCGCCACGCTGTGGTTCCTGCGCCAGATACAAAGACGTCTCCTTTTTAATGACCTGCCTGCTATTTCATCACTCGTTTCATTGTGCCTCTCCCTCAGAGAGTTGTGCGTGGCTTCTGTTGCCAAGACGTGGCAGCGACAAAAGACACATGCTGAGAACATTCCGGAAGGGAGCGTCTGTGTTAATGGTGGCTGTCCTAGGGTGATTCCGTCTGCCTGGTTGAACGATGCCCTCGGAGGGGCAGCATGGATTGAGTTGCGCTCCCGCTCGCGAACGGCAATTATCGCTGAGTCACTTAACGAGCTCGTTCGTTCGTTTAGCTGTCGTTACAGCTCTCGTATCCCGACATCTGTCCTGGGCGAGTGGCTATATTTGGCCCCACCCACCCGGCTTTATGTAGGTCAGAGATCCCGTTCTAGACCCGCGGGCTTCAGTTTTTTGGCCTGCCGCTTAGAAGCATGTGAATTACTTGTCTGACTCTTGCTTCAGAGTTAAAATGTAGCCTTCACATACCCTAAAGGACCTGGGAAGTCCCAGAAGCCTTGACAGGATCACGGGCAAGAAGCACACCAGCTTTCCTGACGCTTATTTGGGGGTTTGCACTAGTAAAGCTTTAGTCTTCTTAAGGGGCAACGCTAATGGTGCTCTGGTGTCCCTCTGTGGTTGTCAGGAGCTTTTCTCAGAGGGGCTTCAGAGACTCTGAAGTTGTTTGTTGAACTTCCCTCACCAGCGTGTCCTAGAACCTCCATTACTCCATTAAGCTCCGGAGAGTCAACACATGTGCTCTCTCTGCAAGGCTTGCTTTAGTCTCTCTCCCTCTCTCTGTCTCTCTCTCTCTCTCTCTCTCTTTCTCTCTCTCTCTCTGTCTCTCTCTCTCTCTGTCTCTCTCTTTCTCTCTCTCTCTCTCGCTCTCGCTGTCGCCCTCATTGCTTTGCGGGCTTGGCAAGGCAACAGAAATAGCTGATAACGCCGTTTGCTCACCTCATAGCTCTTTCAGTGTTTCCTGCTTGCTCTTTAGACCGACTTGAACTTCCTGTGCGAGGCTTGCTGCGGTCTCTCTCTTTATCGGAGGTTTGACTCAGGACACCCCCGGTGGGGCTGACGAGAAGTCCGACAACAACATGTTGTTGACGTGGGCATAACGTTCACAACCCCCCCACCCCTCCCCCCATGACGTGGCTGCTTGTGGCCCTCGCTGCGCGCCACGCTGCGACCGACCGACTCCATCCAACCCCAGCTACCTCCACAGAGTGTTTAGGGAGGCTCTCTGCGCGCCCCGGGCCGCAGAGGCCTCCGCGGTGACCTCAGACACCAAATGAAGTGCACTTCACCGTGTGCGAGGGCCCTCCGACTTCGTTGGAGCATCTGCCCGCGAGGTTGTATTGGGTTACTGGGCTCGTTTAAAGTGATTGGAGTGAATCATTGGCTCAGTGGCGCGGCGGCGGCGGTGGAGCCAGAGTCTCGCCGTCGCCAGCAGCTGCTGGTTGTCACCGTGACTCACCGCTAAATTGATTGAATGAAGTCCTGGACAGGGGAGGCAGTTAAACGTGTGGCATGCAGATCTCTTATTTTGGTCTGCTGTGGGAACCCAATGAGAGCCTGGAAATGAAGCAGTGACTGGCGGAGTGCATGCCTTTGCGGCCAACTGTAGGTAAACATGTCTATGGACGCAAGCAAATCAAGTAGCATGTCTTATAGGAAAGATTGAATAGGAACACAAAGTGCGTGTGTGTGTGTGTGTGTGTGTGTGTGTGTGTGTGTGTGTGTGTGTAGGTGTGTGTGTGGGTGTAGGTGTGGGTGTTTGGGTCTTGGAAAGAATGAAAGAGAGTGTTTGAATTTGCAAGCTGATCGATATATATATATATATATATATATATATATACGTAGGTAATATATTTAGGATCTGTGCGTTTCTATTTTCGGAAAACAATTGTTGAACTAATGGAATGGTACTCTAAAACACAGTACAGGTGAAAAATGAACAACAAGTCCTTTAACTGCTCATTGCAGCGAAGGTGACCCGAGAAGAAAGAGCAATGCGGACAAAAGCCCAGCCGAGGTAGGCGGTGCTACATCCCAGCGTTCCGGACCGCTGTCCCCTGCCAACCCTCATTATCCCCGCATGCTGCAGTAAAGGTAATTTGGCACCGACTGATTTAGATTAATACTGAGTGCCGTGCCCAACAGCTGCACCAAGCCAACCACTATTTTAGCAGGCCTGCTCCTCCCGCTCGCTTGCATGTCAGTGCTAGGCCGGGAGCTCAGTCGCCATTCAGCAGACTACACTATGATAGGGACCGCTGTGAGATGATAACTCGTCCTACGCGCCAAATAACAGTGGCAACAGGTAGCCCAGAGCATGGCGTCAGATGAATGGATTTTAATAAAGAAGAGCAACGGTTTAATTAGCTTCTGTTGGGTGTGTAAGTGTCCTCGCTGCTGGGGTCGTTTTGTGATTGCATAAATAAGCATGAGGATCATATCATGGCTTGATGTGGAACATGTTAAATTAATCTTTGTTAGTCAAAAATAATATTACATTGTGGATGGTTTGCATAAAGGGTGGAGTAGTATTAATAACATTTGAGCTTTCTTCTAATGACCACATCCCAAGCCAATATTTTTTTATTGCTTTAAATTATATCAAATTCTAGCAGAAACTTACTGTCTCAAACAAGTTGTTGTCTGAAAGTTTCTACGTGAACATTGTCATTCTGCTCTATTGTCTCCACCAACTGTCTCCAACGCTGCGGTATGCCTGATTTAAATTTATTTTGACTTTACCATTTCATGTCCCATGATCCCACCCTCCACTGGTAATGGCCATGTCTCCAAGCAGCCTGGCATCCATTAGTGACACTGATTAACCCTGGGGTGTCGAGGCGCTCCCTGCCTGATAGGGCTGGACAGGTGATGGTCTTAGAACGGCGTGGCTGGGGAGGGAGGCTTGTTAAACTGAATGAGTTTTATCACATCTCATTGAGGCCACTTCATTTGCTGATTGAAACGGATCTAAACAAGAGTGCCTCTGGTATTCCATTCCCACACAGGTGCTGACCACACTCCCAATTAGATACCGTTTCAAAGAATAGGGCCTCTTCTGATTTGTTTCCTGTCCAATTGGTACACCTCTCCCACAATCTGTGGGACACAAGGGGGAGGCCTTTTGCCATACAGGGAATGAATAACTCAATTCACGAGAAAATGATATTCGGTGTGATTTCAGACAAAATCTGTGCATGACTGCTGACATGACTGCCATCAATGTTAATCATCCCTTGTTTTATGCTTATCAAACTGTGGCCAGACTCGTCAGATTTCGAGGATCATGTATTCTAATTGGCAGTTTACTTGCAGTTTATGGCCTTCGCAAATTTAAACCATTTTAAAACCTGTCTAGATCCGTTAATGCTGGTTTTACTCTGAATACCATGACAATTTAACATGGATTTAGTTAAATAGAAATCTACGCAGGTAAGAATGGTCATCAGCATCAGCCTCCAATCCCTAATTATATTTGGCTGTGAAATGGACTGCATTTAGGCTCTGAACTAGTGTCATTGAGACAGTGAAGCAAAACTAAATGGTGGCCACTCAAAAGTCCGTTTTGAAGTGACAAAGGGTCAATTGAACCGGGGTGGCTGTGTTACTTGATAGTTGATAGAAAAGTCCTTCAGACAAAGCCAGTAATTGAGGTGACTGTTTAATGCATGAGTGTTTAAATTAAGGCTTTTGTTCACACGTCAGCATTGGACTCAGTGACAGATAATTCTTACAAAAAAGGAAACAATATGTAATACAATGGCCCTGCGATGGATTGGCGATCGGTCCCGGGTCCCCGCCTCTCGCCCAAAGTCAGCGGGGATAGGCTCCAGCCCCCCCCCCCCCCGTGACCCTGCATAGAATAAGCGGTTCTGATAATGGATGGATGTAATACAATTTCTGATCTCAATGAATTGCATGGTCTTCAAATAATATGCATTAAATGTAAGATGTCTTATGTTGTACTAATTGTTCAATCGTGAACTCAATATTGTCCACATTAGCACTCCACTATCATAAAGATTACACATGTGTTGGTATCATCCACCCCACAAGTTTTCCACAAAATTCCCAGTGTACTTGTTGCTGTTATGTTAGATGATGATTGACACCAATGTTAGACCAATCCTAGCTCGATGACTTAAAATGGCCCACTTTGAACCAATGACCCAATTTGTATTTGCCTGTCTGACAGTTTATTGTTAAAAATCCAGGATAGAATATGAAAGAAAGAGCTTTCGTGACAGTGCTATGAAAATTGAGATAAGAAAGTTCAGAGACAGCGTCTGATTTCAATTCAAAACTTTAAAGGACATGCTTTAAAGTTCTTCCAGAGACAAAATGACATTCTGACATTTATGTGTAGAATGTAATGAAAAAATCATCAAAATGTGCACTGCCAGATAAACATTGTGCAAAACTGAAAAAATGCGTTATCATATCTTGTCCTTTGGCAGCTAAAACGAAATTGCACATTTCTGTTTATCAATCCTTTCACACTGTCAGTTTTTTCATTCCTCCTTCTCTTAGGACTTATTGTTTGTAACTGTGTGCATGTTTGTTTGCATATAAGATTAACATTACTGTATTATCTCCAAGTGAAGAAGAAATACTGCACTTGGTATTTATCATTCAGTCTAGCATTGCATGTATTGTGTGACATAAAAATGATGCTTTAATAATGGTTTAATAATATCTTTCAGTTCATTTGGTCATATTAGGTCCCTTATTGACAGAACAAAACGAATATTTGACTAAAGTAAATAATAGCTTAAAATTGTATTCCTGTATCTATGTTTACCAATTATCTTTAAGCAACATGTTACTGTTATCGTGACTGAACAGGCTTCCTATAGAAGGACTTGAAATTGGAACATGGTATTTCATCATTTTTGACAAATTAGACGTAAAATTAGATGTAAAATTGCATTTCAAATAAGCTGGGAGGCTAATGAATTTTCTGCTAGTGAATAGATTCAGTTGGACAGATGCTTAGTTGCATGCAAAGTATCAAGCATTGGTGATGCACTTGGCTTAGAGGAACAATCCCTTTTTTTGTTAGAACCAGGCAAGTGCTTCATCATTTGCTTGCAACCTATAATCATTTTTTAAGTTAGTGTGATCAAAAGCTAATGATGTTGAGGTATGTCTTCTTACCTTCTTCTATCTTTTAAAGATGAAATGTGACTTTTCTTTTAAGATTAAAACCCTGTCTGTAGCCCATTCAATTACATGTATTAATTTTCAAGCAATATCATTAAAGCTTTGTCAAAATGGTGCTACGATTCTTGCATAGGGATTCTGCTGTTCATTCATTTCATATTCCCTCTCAAAAGTGTTGCATTATTCAGACACATAAAAAGAAGACCAGAGGACGTGATGTTTAATATGTAGTTCGTTTAATGTAGTTGGCCCTTCTCTACTGTGTTTTTGGAGATAGTGCAAATTGCATGGTGAGAATGATAGTTGGGACGGTGTGAGAGTGCTTGCATCCCCAGGGAATCTAGCCTTTCTTCTTTTATCTTAAGTGTACAAATCAGAAGGCTGTTGAGGTAAGCTAACTTCATAGCTTACCAGAGCATTTCGACATGAGTGGATGTAAAGTGATTATGAAGGTGGGGCACATGCATCTTTAGATACATATAACACATGTGGCTTTATTCGATACATTTTTTGGGCAAGTATGTAAATTAAGTTATGTGAACATGGGTCATGGATTGTTCAGGATGTTCCTTGAGAAAGACTGTATCATCAGACTGCAATCAAACACTTGACCATACATTGGGATATTTATTTGAAGTGCAACAGTCAGGCTATGAGGAAATACTTTCTTTCCATTGATTGTGCTGTCTAAGGGTCTTGTCAAACTTTACTGTACATTCACCTTTGTGTGATGTCTTCGTCCAGCAATGGGAATTATAATGAGCAATTTATTTCTATTTGGAGTCCAGTTACAAATGTGATTTTTTATGCTGAGACACGCACTCTGAATTGAGGCATCACACTGCGATCCTGAGGCTTTAATCCAGACTGTTCACGGTCTCAACAGAGCAGGAATGTGCTTGTCACGGCAAACAAGTGATTAGGGGCTTTGAAACATCTTTGAATTATATTCTGTGTCACGGCAAAGCAAACTCTCAATTTTAATTATACTCCGATTCGCCCCTTTGCTTCTGGTTGTCAAAGGCAGGTATGTTATCATTATGTTGCCATTGCTCCTGTGGTTGTGTGGCTATGTCACCATTCCTTTAGCTGCTTATCTTTCCATTTGTTTTCAGGAAGGTCTCTCTCAAAGCTGTGGTTCATTTGACAGCAATGAGACACTGCATGCCCATTTTTCTAAAGGGATTTCAATGTGCTCTTTTTCGCACAACACACCAAACATATCCCCGTAGCATGTGTGTATACATTGCGATGTAACACAACAGATTCACTGTTATCACTTGTTTTGGCGTTAAAAACATATTCTAGGACTATCCTTTGTTCTTAGCACAGCAACTGAATCATAGTTGGTCACGTTGCACCCAGGAACCCTCATTGGTGCATCTCAAGAGATACTTGGATTCCTCATCTTAAGAGGCTCTGATTGCTATCTTTGCACTTCGACGTCCTCTCTCCCCCTGATGGAGACATCAGTGGTTCCAGAACACTAACTGATGCTAATGGGGAGAGCACAAAACAAATGTTCAGTCCAATTCCTGTACTATCAAAGGTTTTTCATTCCCACCCTCAATTCAAAGCTTCAATGCAGCAAGAAAACCTTTTACAAGACGTTAAGTGTAAAATATTTCCAACCCTTTTATGAGTTCCATAAATAGATGCGTCAATACTTTAGAGCTCTGTGAGCTCCAAAAGGGAATGTACAAAGAGAATGACTTGTGTGATTGAGAGGCTCTGCTGGACTTTGATGGGTGAGCTCGTGAAAAGTATCGCTGGCGAAAAGCTCAGTGGCACTCAACCCCATCTTGCTTCTTCTTTATATCACCCACAGGGATTGATGAAATATATTATTTTTAATAGGTCCCAGTACGCTTTCCCTCAAATACATATTGACCTTGGATTGGATGGTTGAGGAGAGAGATAAGTATGACATAACAGAAAAATAAGTGAGAGATATAAAAACCATCTCAAGCTGAGGTGTTCTATTCACTTTAAGGTGGCGCATGGTCTCCAGCTTTTGATGTCGGGAGATGTGTCCTTGTCATTTGCTGACCACTTTGAAATGATGGGACAATTCAAAGATCAAGACAGATTATACAATTTTTTGTGAATTGCGTTGGCCAAAAAATGACTGGATTGATATGAAAAAAAATTCAAAATGGTATGAAGTCTCAATCAGGTTGTCTTTGTTTCCATTGTTGCCTATTGTGCGTCTCTCCTGGTGAGCTTCATTGGCATTCTGCTGGCATCCCACGCTATGCTCCTCTGCTCATCATGGCTACCTTGTTCTGCATCCCCCATTGAGTCACACAGCTCAATCGATTTCCTCTCTATTCCTCTCCATGTTTATGCTCCCCACACCACTCCTTAATGTGGAGTCTCCATCTTGCCTTTCTATTTCAACCTTCTCCCAAACGCTCCTCATCCATCTCTATTCTGTGGTTGTGTTTTTCTTTTTTTTTACAGCACCGGCCTGTTATCTTTCACTCTCTCGCTGACTGTCTCTTTTTGTCTCGCTCCCTCCCTTTCACAACCGGCGTTCTCTTTTGGGGGTACGACTTCGATGGATGTTCTATTGCAGCATTATTTCAACAGCAGTGTCCCTCCTGCACCCTCACACTTCCTACCACTCCACTTCCATTTCCTTTTTATGGACTTTCCCCTCCGTGGTTCTATCGTTTCACAATAAAACACAACAGTAATCTTTTAAACAAAACTATTGAAAGCTATTATCCATGCTCCTGTGAAATGTGTGATAGTATTTCATTAGACCATATCCTATATTAGATGGCCTCAAAAAGTTTTAAAACGCGTTGTTTCTTGCTTTATTGTAAGCCATATGACGATACTGACAGCCTCAAGTGGTAGCAAATATAAAGTGACTGTGGAGCAGTGTGAATCTGTATTTCAAGGACGTCTGCTCGGAGACGCTGTAATTTATGGCCGACTATCATTTCAAATGATCCAAAGCAGAGTGTGTGGCTTCTCACTTGAGTGCTCATTGTAATTTATTTTTCACAGCCAACTGCATGGAATAGACGGTGACATTAAGAGAAAGGGGCTTGGAAATTGGGGCAGATTCCAATGAGAGGCTGACAGCGAGAGGCAGACAGAGAGACGTATGGCCAGCTTTACCGAAAGCCAGTACACCCAAAACCTAAAGACGCGTTAGTGATAACTATTGTGTCGAAAGACAACCTCTTCACACGCGCTAGGTGTGTTTAAACACAGTGCTCCATTGCCAAGTCAACCTCTCTGCGTTCGCAAGGATCCACAGTTAAGCTGTAAACACCATTCATTGCTCTCTGGGTGTCAAACGTTTATTGCTCAGGTGTCAATATTTGCACGTGAAATTGTGTCCAACATCTGTATCACGCATGCGTTTGTTTTCAGACAACTATCCAGTCCCGTGAGCAGCCTCCTGGTATTTGAATATTAGAAAGAGAAAAATCACGACCTTCTACCCACAATGTGATCACAGCTGTATGTTTGACCCCCCATAAAGGACCAACCTTAGGCCAACTCCTTGTCACTCCTTCAAAAGATGGTCTGATTCCCAGGGAGTGTGTGTATCTGCTATGCAATGGATTCGAGCCTTTGGCGGATCATTATGGCTGTGCAGCAACTACGGCTAAGCTAAGTGGGCTGTCTGCAGGGCAGCAGGTTCACCAAATGGATCACCCCAGGGTTTCACCTCTCCACACTCATCTGCACTAATGGTGTTGTCACAGGGCTGGCATTTTTACGGCAACCCACACGCATTACCAATGCAAACTCTGTGAGGGGGTGTCCATAATTCAGGAGTCTTTTGACACCCACATAAAAAGAGTATAATCAGGGAGCACCATAAGTGGTTTTCTGGTGTGCATTGGCAGCAGCTATTTGAATACCTTACCTAAAATGTTTGAACAACATGCCAATGCAAACTTTAAATATGTATGGATTTACACTGTTTGTTGGCAAGATGTCTGAAAGAAAATAAACCACTACTTACAGATTTTAAACAATACAACTGAATCATAACATTTAAGTTATCTTATTTTTATTTTGTGTGTAGATATTTTGGTTCTGTTCTACGTAATTGCTGTCTGCCATGTCATAAGAATTTCTTTGCTCAGAATGATCCTGTGTTATACTGTGCACCAAAATAACACTTTGAACTTTGAAATGGATGATGGGTCCATTATAGGCCGACCTGTGGCCAGCCAAGGTTCACTCTCTGCAAGGGCGAAAAGGGAGGGCTTGGTGCAATAGCTGTTCATGGGCGTTCAATTGCAAAGTATGCTGATCCTTAAGGAAGCGAGAGGACCTAAACTCTCGACTGCTTTTGATGAGCCTGACACATGTTTACACTAATTTGCAATACAAGAAAGCTCGAACTGTGCTAGTCGCTATCACACCTACTTTGTCAATGGAAATACAAATCCTTTCTCTAATGTACTTAATCTCCACCAGCCCTCTGAGAGTTGTTTGTCTAAACCCTGCATACGCCAAGCCATAGCTTTCATTAATTGCTTAGTAAATACCCAGACTTTGTATCTCTTGTTTGCACCTTTTGGTTGCTCTGTAAGGAGTTTTGTGGTAACCTGCCTTAAGGAATATTTATGGTGTTAGGGTGCTGTTTGCTATTAGACCTGCTTGTATGTGCTTGAGGGTTAGCACAGTGTGGGCTAAAGTATTATGCCGTCCCTGTGGAAACTAGGCAAAAAGGACAGTATCTCCATTGTTCATTCTGCCAGATTGTCAGTGACTTCATTGGAAAAAACATGGGAAATTGATTATCCATGTGTTTCATGTCTTTTATGTGATGTGATCGAAATTATGTTTATATTGTAGGGATTATCCATCCATCCATTGTCAGAACCGCTTATCCTATGCAGGGTCGCGGGGGGGGGGGCTGGAGCCTATCCCAGCTGACTTAGGGCGAGAGGCGGGGTACACCCTGGACAGATCGCCAATCCATCGCAGGGC
>JAVQJS010101324.1:0-14299 GCA_036024795.1 Galaxias rostratus
ACAAAGCCAATGGGTGAATTCAAATAAATGGATGAAAGTCATCCTGTCCAAAATGGTCAGACAGACAATTTATTTTCTTCTATTGAACGCTTACATTGTTCCATAGCGGAACAAATCCAAATAGATTATAGAGAAGGGCAATAGAACCGTTAAGTGCAGGTCAACTGGATCGAATTCAAGTGTACGGATGTAATCAATGTCGGTTTAACTCCAATATGAAGTTCTTCAAGGCTCAATATTTTACTCATTTCAATTTCAACTTTGAATATGTCTTTTACAAAGTTTCATTCAGACATGTTTTGCCATTCCCAGCCATCCAGTACATTCCTTGTTATGCCTAGCTAAACACTACGGTGTGACGGAAGAACAATAGTTTTTGATTGATCCGAAATATTACACCTTTTTACGAAACACTAGGCATGGAAGAACATTCTATTTAAGGATTTATTTGTTAGGGGCAACAATACAAAAAGTGAAAGTAAAAAAAGCAACCCATTTCAGTTCCCCCCTTTCTCCTAAAGGTTCCTTTAGTCAGTCTTTCAAGGCATCGGGTATGGATTTGAACTAGAACTAGGCTTTTCAACTGTACAGAGCGGGAAAGAGACCATTTTCTTTAGCTAGCCGTCGTGCTTGATGGGAGCACTCTTTTAAAGGTTCCCTAGAGGCAACATTCACCGACAATGTCCTTAAGATTCAAAATGAATCAACAATATTTGATTACCATTCATCATCTTCCACACCATCATAATCCCCTAGCTGGAAGCTGTCTGCCAATCAAATGCATCTTCAGTTAACATAACAGAATGCAAGACACAAAAGGCAAATGCTTGTTTGTTTTTTTTCCTACTGTTGGTTGCTTCTCTTGTCAAATGCTTTCTTTACTTTATGAGTCCACTCTGATGATCAGCCCCTAAGGCCACTGTCTGGGGCAGCTTTAGATACACACCAAGGCTGTCATTTCAGTATACAAGTGAGTGTGTATGATTACACACCCTAGGATGGTTCTCTAGAATATGTGCCTAAAGAAAAATCAGATGGGCTCCTTGGTTCCGGTCTGTGATGGGAGAGGTTTAGGAGGTTGCTCCGGGGGTGGGGTTGACATTCTGGGTAGAGGCCTGAGGTGCCACCTCGATGATCCGTGGTTTGTCGATGATGCGGGCAGTGCGGTTTCCTTTCTCCACGATTCCAATGATCCACGCCTGGTGGCCCTCGCCGTATTTCGGGGACTTGATCTCGGCGCAGAAACGAGCGGCCTGCTCACGCGGCAGACAGATCAACAGGCCCCCTTCAGACAGAAAGACGAGAGCGTGTGAGATGACCAACGGCCTGTGAAACAAGCACATGTGCAGGGGGGATGTCCCTGGGAGGCGGAGGAGGACGGGTCAGACACACAGGCACAGATAGACACAGAGGGACCCCACCTGACGTTTCAGGGCAAGTGCCGTGCATCAGCCCAAACATGTTGCCGCAGGCTTTTGATACAGCTGCCATCTTGGCGAGGACCGGGAGGTTGTGGATGACGAACGACACCTCACTTCTCTGTTGCCGAGCCAACGTCTGGGCGTGGCCGAGGATTCCGAAACCTGTAATGTCAGTGGCCGCATGAGCATTGAAGGTGTGCATAAGACCAGCCGCTGCAGGAGAGAGAGGGAGTGAGAAATTGTTACCTAAGACAGGTTACAAACACAGTGTTATTGGTAAGTAAGCAGTCCCCTCTAGTGTACATACCTGTTCTGTTGAGCCGGGCCATGTTCATCATAGCTTCTTGGTAAGCCAACTCCACATCCTCCATAGTCACAACCAGTTTGATCTTATTCCACTTATCGGGCTAAAAAACAAGAAAACACCATAAAGTAATCTGTTAAGCCAACACATTCATAACCTTTGACTGACACAGTATCTTTTCAGATGTTTGAAGGGGGAGTTGTGTGACAGTGTTCAGTGGGTGTAAGAGCCAGCAGACTCACTATGTCCAGCCACTGGTGTACTGCTACAGCCACCTGCGTCCCCAGAGGCTTGGTCAACACCAGCACATCCCCTGGCACAGCATTGTCTGGCCTGGGAAATATCCCAAAAGCAGGGGATTAGCACCGAAACATACGTTTAGCATGGAAATCATTTTAAAGGATACACTCTGATAGATAGTGGTGTAAAAGTGGGGCATTTATTGTATGTGACATCAGAGAGACAAACACTGGGGCCCTTACATGATGAACTCGTTGGGCTGGCAGACAGTAGTGGCTACTCCCCCCATCACTACCCAGGGGTTGAGTACCGTCTGACCCCCGGTTACGGATGTGCCTGCCTCCTCTGATGCATCCTTGAAGCCTTGAATGACCAGTGGCATCACTTTGTCCCTCTCCTGGCACCAAGACAAGTCACAAAGGAGATCAAATACACCCAAATTGGATTGCTTTTTGTTCTTGCAAAAATGTCTTATTACATTTGACCAACAGTTAAGTGCATATTGCATCATTTATATCTTATGCAAGAAAAGACATGGTACCTTCTCTGACATTTTGTTGCTGACCCCCAGTAGCATTAGCATGTTGTCGCATTCTGTTACCCCCATGGCATACAAGTCACTTAGAACATTGGCACATGCAATTCGACCCTACAAGAAAAAAGAGAGAACTATAAGGAGGGCAGGTAAATACACAAAATAACATTTAAGGGACCATGAGAAGATACATTAATTTAAACAAGGAAAGATAATACCTAATCTAGAGGGCTCAACGCATGCAAAAACACAAGTGTCTAAAGCAAATGAAAAACACACCATCATGTAGGGGTCGTCTACTATTGGATAAATATAGTCTGTTGTCTGGACCAATGAAAGGCCTCCATGTCTGAGGGGGATCACACAGGTGTCCATACCAATGCCTGGACAAAATTAAATAATTAACATGTGCATTATTAATATTTAGGATGAGCTGTGCACATAGTGGCCAGAGTTTTTCTTCAATTCGACTGGCCATACCTAGTCTGGGCATGACAGCCCCCAAGAACTGTTCATCCTCCTGATAGTGATTCTCTTGTAGGGCTTCCAGAAGCTTTTGGAGAACATCTTGGGGTACCTTTAGTCATAAGAATATTAACAACAACAATAAAAATCTTGCAAATGCACCGACGTGATGGGCACCGTATATCCATATGTTTGAATGTACTTTCAGGCCCACCTTGCAGCCTGTTCCCTTGAGCTCTGCAAACCGTGTGAGCCTGAAGTTCTTGTCAAGCTCATAGCTTTCAGGGTTAAATGATTCCCTAACGGACATGGCTGGAGTTACGCTGGGCATCAAGCACTGACCAGACCACCGCTTTGGGGAACTTGAATTGACTGAAAGACAACAGAGCTGGATGAGGACAAAAGATAATACTGACAAAATCCTCTTCACATACATTTTAATTGGTATATTGTAGCATGAAAGAGGCAAAATGTCCAGAAGGTTTGAGTTTGATAAAAAGAAACGTTACTGTATTGTTTTATATAATATCAATAGAAAATGCTTTAGTAATTGTTGAAAATATACTGCAAACATTTTTAAACATTCCAAATGTGTTAACTTGACTTTATTCACATTTTCAAACAATTAAAAAGCTATGTCATCAATATAAACTTTGTAATCCTAAAATTAAGAGGATTAAGCATTGCACAGGTTTTTTGTATGTATTTGCATGTCAATAGCATGAATAGTTGACTTTAATACTGTGCATTTGAATTTTTAAAACTTAAAAAAAAAAGCCTTGTTTGTTGGACAGTAAAACTCAGAAGATTGTAATTTACTGGAGAACACTATTTAGCAAATGTCATCGGCGCTCATAAAGTCTACCTCTTCCGCTGTTCCTCACTGTGACGTTCTCTTTCCTTCACATTCACTCAAATTGTCTTTATGCTTTCCTATAATCTCTATACTGCTCTACTCATACTAATCAGTCTTAAAACAAAATGTATGCACTGACATCGACATTAGGACTGCATGTTCTATACGTTTAAATAGATGTGCTGAGGCCAAAGGGGTGACACTAACTAGTATAACACATTTCAACAAGAAATCAATTGTAGATATCAACCAATACAACATCAGTAGTTTTAGACTTTGTTATTAGAAAGTTCTAAACTATAAAGATTAAGAATTATTTTTTTGGTTAAAAACAAAACGTAATTTTTAATATTGATTATCTGCGCAAAGGAAAACACATGCTTATGCTTGATGATAACAAAGCAATATCAAGGTTGTATCGTTCAGTAACGAACTAACATCTTGTTGTAATACACAAAAGCTGATTCAAATACAAAGGTAGCATGTAAAGGAACTTTTTCTTAATAAGCTCCGATAAGCTTGGTTGAACATCAACATTCAAGCCAAAGCTATTGACTACGTTATTATAACATTGTAACATGGACTACTGGGCACATATCGTCCACCGTAACCAAATAATGGTGCGGGGCTCCAAGGATGGGATCTGCACAGTATAGGTTGATGACTTAATGGTTTATAAAAGGTACAATGTGGGCCTAATGTTTTGGGACGTTCAAGACATGAGACATGGAACGCTGTGAAGTTGATTTAGATGGGCACGTGCTGCATTGTGTGCAAAATAGAACTTTTTTTACCAACTCTGGTGGATACATGAGATATGTAAATGGAACGCATTGTGTGTCTGCAATAAAATGCATTCGTATAAACGGCCTCGTTGGTTGCAACGACATGTTTCTGATTTTATGCACACAGTGGGAACAAGCTCATGTTGGTTAGCATCTTGGCTAACTAGCGCAGATCAATGATTGTGTTGATGAGCCTAAGCTAGTTCCCAGAAATCAACAGAGTAACCAGGTTTTCCTTGTATAAAACATTTCTGGATATCAACACCACCCTGCATACTTTCAAATACCAACCATGCGATAGAAAACCAAGCTTTGAGCATGTTGTTATGAATAGAAGTTGCAAGGAGTGCGTTTAACAAAAATGTCGGCGGTGGAAAAAATTAACCCCTTCGTGTCCCACGCCATTCGAAACGTGCAACATCATACTTTGCGTCAATAAAAGAACAATACACATATAAATTATGCTAAACTTAGAATTAAATATCTAATAAATAATATTTGATGCAGTCCCATAAGATGTAATAGGAACCCAGCAGAGCTATATTCGTTTTACATTTCCCCTTTAATTGCTCTTACCAGTTTATCCTTCCCAGTTTTACGTTAGCGGTGAATCTTGATAGAAGAGCGTGGAAAAGACCAGAATGCATTGGGGAGAAATGGGAGTCTTCACAGAATGCCTGACAAAATAATATCTGTCGTTGGTTTTTCTAATAAAACCTAAATACTTGTGTTTTTGCTACAACAGAGTTTCTATGTAATAGAAATCTTTATAAAGGGTAGATGGCATCTGAAGTGTTAGGAATAAAGGTGGATAGAGGAAACGACGAGGGAAATGCATAATATCTCAAGGGGTCCTTGTGAGAGGTTTGACGTCTTTAACATCCCCTTTAAGGACCTGCTATGTCTGGCTATAAAAACTCAACAATGGAGTGTACCTTTAATTGTCAATTTTCCCTCCAAATTAACAAGCTTGTGAGGGATTTTTGTAATTAGTCATTTTTGTTTAGACACTGCATTAAAATAGTCAGCATCTCTTGGTAATATACATTAATTGAGTTGATGAAAATCACATGCCAAAATCATTTAAATGTACTTGCACAAAGGTATTTACAGAATTCATAAAAATATATAAATATCATATTGCTAAATCCAGTTCAACTCATACACTATTCTAAGTTTTTTTCTGATATAAGATATGTTCCAGATCTATTTAGATTTGAGTAGGACCTTGATACATGAACCCTTGGAATGATGTAACCGATAGGATTTACAACATGTTCTTTTCTTTAAGGCTTATTTAAAAATGTAAAATTATATAATTTATAATTGTTTAAATTTAATGAATACTCCTCTTAAGATGTGTTACACCGAACAACTTCATGTACAAACTAGAATCACTGGAATCACTAATGGTTTTCAAATGCAGGCAGATAATTATTAATCAAACTTAATTAAAAACGTATACATTAAGGCTTAAACACGTACCATGCAGCCTGATCAACACGACAACAGTTAAGTCCATATTTATTGATTAACAGCACATATAACTACACAGAAGTAGGTTACAGGTTGCACAGAGTGCCCGAGAAGTAATATCTCTATTGAACAGAAGCACTGGAATGCATAGACACTGTGGAAGCAGGGACAATGTTCAGCACTAAACTCATTAAAATACAGAAACATTTCACTCAAAGGCACAATACAGTAAAAATATTTCCTCCTCAACAGAGGACTTGTGCAAAATACAAGATGAAGTTGAGACACCTTTAGTGTCACATCAGTCAGTGCTGTTCCATAAAATTAAATATCTGTAGTATCAGAAAACTTTAATATTTGCCCTATAATAGCGTACATATCTAATAAATGTATTGTATAGTTTAGTCTACTCAAATAAAATAAGAAAATAATTTAAGATTTCTTAAATATAGTTTAACAAAATATGTAGTAACCGACAAATGGCTGACATATGTTCTTTCAAGATTCAAAGGTAAGTGTGCGTTAAAAGGAAGAGTCTACTACTTGGACTAAGTGTCCAAATCAACAGTCATGAGCACAAATGTCTGTAATATTATTTTAGTGTGTTTATGTGCATTTCTCATTGTGTAGGTTTGTGTGTAAGTGTATATTTTTATTGAAAATCAGCTTCCAACTAATTTGGAACACAATTTGTTCAGTTTGTTTTACAACTACACTACAAAGCAGTCACATCTGTAAAGGATACATATTTAAAGTGTCACATTGCATCAAGTTAGAGGTTGTTACACTAAAGCCTACAATACAACATTTTAGTTGAATGGCCTGAACAGCAGCAACGTTTTCAGCATTTAACTTTCCCTTCTCCCTTGACCAAACTAGCAGTCTTGTTGTTGTCACCTAAGAAGGAAAAGACAGACAAGTATATAATGTGACATAAATAAATGAAATAATAACAAACAATTCAATAAATAGGTAGCAGGTGAATTACTGTGTAAAAATCAAACCCAATTGTGAGTTTCTACAGCACTTAGAAGACCAGATTAATAAACTATGCCAGCCGATCATTGCCAGGATAACCAGGCTTTATAAAGCCACAGTGAAATGTGATTCCAATATACGAGTCTGTCTGCTTTAGAAACAACTGTGATTTTTCTAAGAGACAACTGTTTTACGGATGTTAGACTATAGCACATTGATACATTTCAAAAAGAGACAGGAGGATGTTCCCCTTAGTGTATGTATGGGCATTTCTGCAACTTGTCTTCACCACTCACAATGCACGGTTAAAACCATAAATTCACCTATCCAAAACAGTGTGATGAGGTGTATGTGGCACTGTGTGTGTGCTTGTATACCTGTGGGAACTGTATCAAAGCTGTCCTCGGCATCTGCCGCCTCTGCCAAGTCGACAAAACAATAGTGCTTGAGTGAGCGAGGGTGTCAGACCACCACAGATTTTTTTTTTAATTCAAATCATAGCCAATGCCAATTGTACCGCACCTCTCTTCAGTCGTCTCCGGGCCAGTTTGATCTGGTCCTGCAGGATCTGGACCCAGTCCCTAGGCCCCGGGAGCTTCTCTATTCTGTGTGCAGTGCAGTACTTCTCTGTAAACACTAGACACAACACAAAAGACTCAATCATCACGGTCATCCCATTAAAACTCAGTTAACAAACCGTCTAGTTCCAAAACAGTCTTCTGTGAATTTGAATAATGCTACGACTGACGCTAGCGTAGTGTACTATGTGTTTTTCTTTACAAAACACTGATTTGATTTCAAGTATTGTCATGATCGAATCTTCCACTCCATTCTAGACACCTCGTGTTCCCTCTGCCTCACCTTTGATGGCCCCCACAATGTTCTGGTCCAGACCCTTGCGGTTGTCGTTGAGCCCTCTTTTTCTCTTGCCATTGGGTAGGGAGTTGGCCAGGGTAGCATCATCAAAGAAGGCACACACCTATGGCAGCACGTGAAAGAGTGACACAGTGCAGAGACACATACGTCTGTTGTAAGGCAATAACCTCCAGACCAAATGCAAAATGTAAACAAATATGTTAACACATCTATCCTAATCAATTCGTAATAATCATTTGAAGTTTCTTCGGAAATTAACTATTGAGTAATTTAAGTGTAGGTAAGGGAACCCACCAACTTCCTGAAGAGCAAACTCCCTGAACGTGTGTAGTTGACCAGGATGGAGTCCAGCTGGACCTTGGGTATGAAAACATTGTACTCCTCGGCAAGACGGACTGCAGACTAGGAGAAAGGCATGCGTTCACACACACACACACACCCACACACGCCCACCCGTGCGAGCGCGGACACACACACACACACACACACACACACACACACACACACACACACAAACACAAAGAGAGAAATGTTTTATGAGTATTGAGGACCCATGCTTGACAAAATCATGCTTGCACACACAAAGCACAATGCCATACTTCTAAGGTCTGTAGGCTCTGTGGCTGAATGTAAGCTGCAGTCTTGTTGTGAGCTGGCGTCGGGAAGAGACTAGACACCACAGTGAGAGGAGGAGGAGGAGCCAGCTGCGGGTGGATGCGTACAGCTCTCTCTCTTTCCTCCCTCTCATCAGAGTCTGGGGATGTTGGTGCGGAGCTGGGAAGAGGGGGAACAGCAGCTCCCCTATTGGGTGCACTCAGTGGTGCAACTTTGTGGACAGGCCTCCTCTTGCGGGGTCTGTGCCGTGGGGCTGGGCCAGGGCGAG
The DNA here is from genome assembly GCA_036024795.1 of Galaxias rostratus. Classification (NCBI taxonomy): domain Eukaryota; kingdom Metazoa; phylum Chordata; class Actinopteri; order Galaxiiformes; family Galaxiidae; genus Galaxias; species Galaxias rostratus. The sequence goes on from JAVQJS010101324.1 coordinate 8,820, forward strand.
GGGGACATGGCGGGCTTGACCGTTCCTGCTTCTCCGAAGGACCTATAGCAAAGGTTTAACGTTGAGTCGTTTGTGTTTGACTGTCTTTTTTGTGTGCATATGTGGATATCTGTGAACTGACCTCCCTGCATTACTCTCCTCATTGCGCGTAGCTCTTCCAATATGTCCTGTAAGGTGCTCTTGCAGTTACACATGCAACAAGAGGCTGGTGCTTCAGCAGAGTTGGACAGATCTGTGGGGTACACACAGGCAAGCACATGCATAATTCCCATGCTCCTACTCTGCGTTCAATATTCTACTGTTGTGACCTAGTGGGTCATGTATAGCGTGCCCTGTGGAGCAGCCTGTTGTTCCTGGCACCACCACGTCTGTGTCACAGCAGAACGCCTCAAAACCTGCCAAGAATCCCTACTGTCTGCCTTGTGAGTCTGCCCAGGATAATGGTTCTATGGTAGCCGCTTGGCTCCAGGACAATATGCTGGTCTGGACCTCTACACTTGGTCTATTTGTTTCCATCTCATTTAAATCCCAGACATAATGGTAATTTGTGATCCCAAGACACTGTAGTTGATCTTTTCTTGTTATGCTAACTTGGTTTGATTGGATTAGGATCAAATCCAACTATTGTATGTCTATGGCACAGTTTGAGGGCCTACCTTGGGTTTTGATCCGCTCCTTGGTGTTGTTGAGCATCCTGTTTGTTTTGGAGTGGTTAATGTATTGGGAGCAGCCTTGGCCAATGGGCATGGCCATGGGGGATGGCCCTGCCTCTATTGCAGGGCTCCACATGGTTATCTGGTGGTCCTCTGAGACAGGAGGTTGACCGCTGGCATGCTCATGCTGAGGCTCCACTTTCAGGCTGTCCCCCTCCAATCTCACACGCTGGTATACCCTGCTTGCTTTGTCATTCATAAGCCTCATCATTCCAGTGACCTGCTTCTTGATCTCCATGCCTTCTGCCCCTAACCAGGCTGGGTAGACAGGAAGGAATTAGGGATGTAGTGAGTGAGTTAGTATGAGTGTAAGTGTGTATGTGTGTGTCTGTGAGTCTGTGTGCATGTGTCACAGTATGACATCCAGTTTTGGACACCCACATTTAAATTCTAGTAATGCTTTATTTTCATAAATAACATACCCAGGGGCATGGCAGCTTCAATTGGTTCATTAACATCTTCACTGAAATAGTTTAGAAAATCTTTAGGCTCAAAATCTGTACCAAAAAAATCTGAATTTTTGTCATTGTTTTTTTCAGCACATATATAAACACAGGAGGACAAACTGTTTTGCTTTAGACTGGCAGATTTGTGGCTGGTCATCATATAGATTATTCCTATGTGAGGAGAAAAAAATCTTCAAACATCGAATTTTGTAAGTGGTAGGCTAACTGTGTTCAAGTATACAAAATGATTTTCTCGTCTCCTAAAAGCAATTTTAGTGCACCCAAAGAAAGCAAAAAAAGACAAACCCACAAAAAATATTTGTAAAATATATTTCTTTTTTATTACTGTACTTGAAAGTACCATAACTGCCTAATGGTATTTTAAAGACCTGTTGACTAGTGCGGGCTGTTCTTTATGGGAGCAGATGTAGTTATTCGAAATAATAGATGCATATCTGTACCCAACCCTTTGTTTACAGTTTCGCCAAACCATAAGCACAGAACCAGCCAGACACACCGACGCACACCGTATTCTTGGAATCACTCTATACCTTCATCCTTGACCAGCTTGAAGCTCTGAGACTTCCTTCTTCTTTTCCTTTCGCCAAACTCCATATTTAATATCCGTCAAGTCGTTAACTCCAGATGTGTCCAAACGGAGAAAATTCACGTGCCTCCACATGCACTAACGCACGATCCCTGTCCGTCTGCCCTAATAACCGGTTAAAATGCCTCATGCACTTATGTTAGCTCAGCAGCAAACTCGCAGTATATTCCCTAAGTAAGATAAACTATGAATGCAATCCTTGCAATATTTCAATCGTTTAATTTAAATAGCCAATTAATTTCGATGTCCGTGCCATGTGTTCTCACGAGGCTGGTCGTTTAGATATGTAAATACATAATGGCTTAATATAAAAAATCGTCACATCTATCCCCTTGCGTCACCTGATGACTGGTAGCTTGAAATATCATAACGTCCAGGAGAAGTGTCCAGTGCAGTGTTCTTTTCAACTTTACCCTCTAAGTTCTGCTCAACAGCTGAAACAAATAATTCTAACATATTGTGTAAATGTTGTTACGAGGGTTTGACAGTGCTCACATGCTCTGGCTGTATGTGTTTGTGTGTGTGTGTGTGTGTGTGTGTGTGTGTGTGTGTGTGTGTGTGTGTGTGTATGTGTGTGTGTATTTATTTGTGTTTGTCTAGTTCCTGACTCAGCGAGTGGAACAAATGATTCCATGCAAAGTGACTCCTTTCCTTTTTTATGCACCTATATGAGACTGGATCCCTTTGAACTGGTGACCACCACCAATTGCAACGACAGGCGTGGTTATCTCTGCACCCTAGGTATAGTTTGACTATACAGCCTTTGAAACAATCCCTCTCTTGCAGTCTCCTTTACATGGCAGACATACTGTAGCACTATTTGTAGGTTTTACATCTCAGAGCCCACATCTTTTTTTTTCATCGCGAGATGAGAATGTTGCAAAGTTACTTCATTGAAAGGAGACTAGTTTGTCAATTTGACTCTGAAGTGTGATCTTGTTAGACTTTGCCCTACTCTAAACAAACGTGTATAGCTGATGGCCTTGTACACAATCATCTTACACATTACCTGCACCAACTACTCAACAACAGAATGAGTGTTGTTCTTTGTATGTGTTGCTTAGTGGTGGCAGGTTGTCATGGAATTTAACTTCACGTCTTCTCTCTGTTAATCTTGTTGAACAGATTTGATTTTCTCTACAGAGGTAAGATATACTCATACAGCTAATTGACAAATAAACCAGAAATGACTTTTTTAAAATGATGTCACTGTACAAGGGCATAATTTGGTGTAAACCCTTAGCACGTTCAAAAGTCACACAATGTGTAACTACGGTTTGTTTGTCTGATTTCACAGATCCAGAACAATTCAAGCAGTAGTATACGTAAGTCTCCATAATAGCTAGAACATCGACTGTACTTTTCCAACCCAAAATGTTGGGTGTTCTTAAATAACAATTAAGTTTCATCCAACAGGTGATAAAAGGGATCTTGCCGCCACATTGGCTGCCATAGCAACTGTCTTGCCTCAGACGACTAGCATTGTTGATGTCCTAAAGGTCAGATGTGTGACAGTTAATGTTGTAGTGCTCACCGTTCATCATGAAAATATGATGATTAATTTTTACACAACGCCATATTAACCGACAAGGCCACGGTTGGCATCAAATGGCTGTAGGCTTGCCTCAGCTTCCAAGAATGAAACAGCCCTGCCTCAACCTAATGTCAAGTTGTCAACAGTAGCAACAGTTTCAATGTTTATGGTTGAGCCTGTGATTAATTTATTGATCTCGTACAGTATAATAATCAGAGGCTGTCTGGAAACCCTTTGTTTTGTCAGTGGGCCTATACAACACTTACGCAAATGGAGCAGACGTCAAAGCAGCCTACAGATGCAGACATGGTAGTTATTTTCTATATAACCCTCGAAAAAAATCTACATATTCTTCAAAATGATGTTCAACCTAAACAGTGCCCTAAACTGCCCCATGCCAAATAACAGATGACTTTCCCTCACAGATCATTTTCATCAATAATCTGATGGTTGGAGTCAACTCGTTGACTGTACCAATGGTGCAGGCCAGTAATCAAACAGCCGTGCAGGTCCTCAACTGCACCAGTGCCATCCATCTCCTCTACATTACTAAGTGTCCGCCAGAAAGTCAAGCACAGCAAGAAAAGGTTAAACACCGACACTCTGTCCTAACCACACATTAGTAGTGTGTCTGTGCTTTAAATTCGGCATCCATTAGCAGAACCACAGCTTTAACTCTGGTCCACTGGTTTGTAATGGTCTTTACATTCAAAAAGCTTACTTACATTTTAATGCTGTGCTATTATACAATTGCACTTTCCTTAATGGCATTTGTTTCAATTAAGGGGTGGCTTTGCCTCATTGCTGAATGATTGTGTGGGCTACCATACTGCCTGCGGCTTTAGTTCCCCTCCTATCAGTGATGTCATTTTGTGGTTTTTCACCAGATGTTTCAAAGCCTATTTCAGATCTACGCTGCCATCAGCTTACTTTTGGCGCAGGCAACTGGCCAGCCAATGGTCATCAAACACTCAACAGGCTACATCTACCAAAGCACGTGAGTGCTTTCCTTCAGAATTACACTTCCTGAAACCATTTTGTTTCCATTCATTTTAATGTGAATATTTCAACTAACAGTAGGCTCAGTCATTTTAAGAAAGGGTGTATTTTATACAGACACAGCCCAGCAGAACTGGCCGATATAGTTTTGGGTTCATTGCAAGAGGGGGTGTTGATGAAGCTTCCCCCTACCTCAGCACTGGCACCCACGCTGGCAAAGTATTCAACGATCAACACTCAAGTGTGTATCTAATGCTAATACATCAAGCAATAACAAAGCTTACTGAACAGCCGTGTATATTCTGTTGTCTGTGGAAACAGGCTGTTCAGTTACTTTGGACATCTTAATAGTGCTGTAGTCCAAATGATAATGTATTTTCAATATCCAGGTAGGCATTACCATTTGCACAGGGTTACCATGTTAGTAGGGCTGTCAATGTTGTTGTCATCCAAGGGTTTTTAAAGTGTTGTCCTTTTCAGATGGCCACGTATTCAGTGAACCCCGTCTCCGTGGACGACAACATCACAGGGATGCTCTGCAGTCTAAATCTTTCTAACAACGGCCAAGACATCCGACTGACAAATCTCTCTCAGAGTATCTCGGTACTGAAAAGGAGAAATGAAAAATCACACAAAAGCACTATGCTCAATTACCACGTTCCTGTCTCTACATTCTTGAAGCACTACTTATACATATATTGAAACGATGGGATTTTAATCAAATGCTCTGTTGATGTGCATGGCACTCCTGAGAAGCCCCTCACCCCCATTAACGTTTCATCTGTTGTTGGTGCTTCGCTCCGTTCAGTCATTGAAAACCAAGATATACCTTTTTTGTTTTCTCTCCCGCAGATCTATCTGCCTCGCGCAAACGCTTCGGAGGTCTCAAACGTCACCTTAGCGCTACAGGAAAGGAGCTCAGTCATTAGCTCCTTCAACATCTCTGATACCAACCAGACGGTGGTCTTCAGTTTGGAGACAAATTCCAATCTCTCTTTCCTATTCCTCCTAGCACCTGGATCGCCGCCAAATGAGACCTACCATGTTAACAGCACCACCCACAATTACAGCAGTGGTAAACCACCACACACACACACACACACACACACACACACACACACACACACACACACACGCACACAGTAAAATATTGCTGTGCTTATGGTGCATGACTCAAAGGG
>JAVQJS010101327.1:0-26474 GCA_036024795.1 Galaxias rostratus
TACTGCATGACCGACATAGCAAAAAATGACTGGCATTACAAAGATCCAATACAATAAAGAATCAACATAAATATAAGTGTGTTTGAAATTGAAAAATATATTTAACTATGTTAAGAGTAATTGAGCAGAGAGATATTCTCATTTCTATCTATAAATAATGATCACTGCTTTATTTGAAACTTTAGGTGCCAAAAGTTCATAAAAATAACTACAAACTATTTTATTACAATTCATACAAATTCAATCATCTACTTTTGCAAATATTCAAATGCAAGGTTTAGAAGTGAAACGTTAAGATTAGCTACAGAGGCATACCATTCTGTCAGTGCAAAAAGCAATTATTTTTGCTCAACCAAGGCTGAAAGCTCCCTAAATTCAAAAGCAAACGTTTTAAAAGATATATCAATAACTGCATTATCTTAAGTTCCTCTCATTGACACCAAATATTGTTTGCATTTCAAATGTTGAAAAGTACAGTCCGAATTCGAAATTCCCTTTCCAATGCCTCAGTGCATATACAAGTAGTGTATAAAGTGGTGTATAACCTTTACAACAACAGTATGGGCTATGTCCTTCTAAAACAGACCCTTTTCTTTCTTCAGGTTTTTCTGCTTCCATATCGGCATGGAGCAGAACTCTAGCCTGGACATACCCAAAATCATAGCAAAGTCCTCATTGGACAGGTGCTCCTGAAAGAGAAAAAAAGGAGTCTATTATAATTAATAATGAACACACTTAGCAAAAGTGATTATCATATACTCCATATGCTTCATTCTATAGTACTGATAAAGACACACCTCTCTTTAGCACGTGTTGTCCTTAACGTGTTGTGAGAAAATTAATTAGCCGTAATTGATAAAGATTTATACCATTACACTGTAGAAAACACTTCTAGATAACTGATTAGGTTTTACTAAATGTACATTAGATTGAAAATAAATAAGATAAAAAAAAATAGATTATTGCTAAAAACCCATGTGTCAACCCACATACCCTTCTGGAAAATCCACTTTAGACCATCTTAGAATTAAATGCAAATCTGTGTACATTCCCATTGTGAGTTCTCAGAATTCACCCAGGATAGGTTTATCCCGGTTGTGTGATCAGGTTTTTTCACTGTAGAAGACATTTGTGTAAACTCACTTTCTAGTTTGCAAGCTAACTACTTATCTATTTATGGCAAAACGGCAATAATAACACGATAACCTGTGTTTATACATACAAGTTGGCTAACTAACTACATTGCACATTTCTCACGGTTTCTGGCCAAAGTTAAAGCTTAAAGCCCCAGTATACTTGAGCAAAAGCTAAATATCCCTGTAAGTTAGTTAGTTATTCTTTTTATTTATATTTGTATGCTTTGTTTGTTTTTGACTTTGTTTAGCTAGGACCAGTTATAAATGTACACATATTAAAAAACCTATTCAGAAATGATTTTGCTAACGCGTAAAACATACTGGGACCCTAAAGCATGGCCTAGTTAAGAGCAGCAAGGTAGTTGGAAAGGACAACAATGAATGCGATGCACTGAGCAGCCAGATTGGTCCAGATTGGTTTATACCAATATTTAGTTCAAATATTCAACAAAAGTGAACACGTTTTGATGAAACCAGCTCACTCTTTAGTTTAGTGGTATACCAGTATATTAATCTGAGATCGAACATAATCAAACACCTGATCTTTACATTTTTGTGCTGGGGCAAGCTGTTGTTTAATATTGTGATACTTAATAGATCTTTAATGATTTGTTGTTATCTTCAAATGTTTGACATGACTTCACCTCTCTGCGGGATGGGTCCACTCCCTCAGGAAGGTCTTCGGGCAGCAGGTTGACCAGTTTGTCAGCAGGGAATGTAGTTTGGACACTAGGAGAAAGCACTCCACTTCCCATGTTGTTGTTTATGGAGCCAGACTTTGGCATGTCCTTGAAAACAAAGTGTGAGAAGAAGTATACGTTAGTAAAGTTGGGAACTTGTACTGACACTGACTGGTCGCCAATTGTATCAGTTGAAATGGTTCACTAAGAAATAACCTGATCTGTAATGCTTACCACTGTGATTTTGATCATCTCAGTGGCATCTCCAAGCTCAGCCTTCAACTCCTCATAGGATTTCCCACCCTGTTTTAGATTACATACAAAAGCCAGTTTAATACCAAAGTGTATAGATGTGTTCGCATACTAACACCCCCTTTCAAGATAAGATGGGATATTTGAACCAACAGGGCTTGTTGCACTTTGCTTTTGAAGATATTACTGTGAAGACCAAGTGGTACATACACTCCACTTGTGAGGGTCCCAAGCAAGGAACCACCCTGTGAAGGTGGGGGGCTCCAAGCCCTGCTTGACCAGCACAATAGGAGTGTCCACATCCCGTCCACCAGGGTGGGAGCGCAAGTACTCCTGAGCTGTGGTCACCGCTTCCGTCTTCTCCACCTGATTGGCACCTTTGCCAATCCACAGGAACACCTGGGATAAATGGTTATACATGGGATTTTGAAGCACATTTCTAGCCACTCAAGGACATTGCACGACGAGAACAACTTGGAGGTTAAGTCATAAAGTCAAATGCGTAGTAATAAACGCCAACTGTTAGCAAAGCTGGTAACTGTTTAAAGTCTTTGGAAGGCTATCCTACATAATTAAGGCTAGTTAAACAAGACAAAAAGAGAAACAGAATGCTCAGCTTTGAGTTACACACAGTCCCTTGCATAAGTTTTGGGCAGAAATGCTGTTTTGAAGGCAAAGGGTGGTCACTCCCCACATTGTTGGTATATTATTTTCTCACACTTGGTACTCTTTTAATTGATAAACATTCGACATTTATGTATATTCTTAAAAGCATTCTAACTTTGAAGCATATTTTGTCACACCGGCCTCAAACATTTGCACAGTACAGTATATATAGGTGACAGGGCTGAGTCGGAGAGGACACAACTGACAGGCCAGAGACTTCTTCCACTTTATTCAAGCCCTACCATGTCCCAGACATCAAGCAACATGATGTCATCCTCGTCCAGATCATCCTGGTTGAAGTTTGAGATCTCTGTGGCGACAAAGCGGCCTGTCTGATTGGAGCACTCATAGAGACGCGGAGTCACATTGCTGTTTTCTTCCTGAAGCCTGGTGAACATCAAATATGTTTAACATATATGAATATAATGATTATTGTGGTAAATATCTTACTTTTATACAGGCCTCCAGCTGTTTGCGTCTTGAAGGAGGAAACAAAATCTTCACTTATATGACAAACTAATCAGATTTTTCTTTCAAGCCTGATAAATATTTTCATTTTCTCTTAGAAAAATTTACTAAAATTACACTAAGTTAAATAGAAGCTGTAGACTAAGTACCAGCATAGAACAAAATATCTGTGCAACCAAATTGGCTACAGTTGCACACTAGCTGATGGACAAATGTGCGGTCTTTTGACCACACTAAGTTTGGTTTGAAAATTTATTCTGATTATTCATTCGATTAAAAGCAGATGAACACCATTGTAGCGGTGCACAAGGTGCATGAGGCAATCTGTTCCTTATCTTGCGTCTTACCTCTTGTTGTTGGCATACTGAGTCTTCCCCCCCAGATTAACCCAGAAGTGTGCCGGCTCCTGTCCCTCTGCAATGACATTTTTTTCTCGCTTGGATATAATATCAGCCAGGGATTTGCCCATCTCTCTCTCGTCTCCACTGCAGCCCTGAAAGAGTGACCTTGATTTGTGACCTCGAAGTTACTTGACAGAGGAAAGGCTAGTTAAGATGTTTCTTGCGTCTCATGAGGCATGCTTTGAATTTGATTGAAGGTCAAACCCACCTTTCCATACCACAGATAGCAGCAGGTGTCGGTGCTGAGCACAAACACATCATTGGAGTTGAGGGAGGAACAGCGGGCAGCCACTTCAATGGCGCGCGTGTTGAACTCGTTGGTGCCGCTTACGTGGAAAAGACGGACAGGCGGTTGGCCGTGTGAAGAGTTAACCCTTGAGCTGCCCTCCTGTGAAAAAAACAGTTTTACTGCCAACCTTCTTTGTTCGCATGAGAGTACCAGTAATATGATGTTGAAGAATTTCCAATGAAGTGAGCACAAGAAGTTACCTCATAAACGACCATTTTCCCCTTGAAGATGGCCATGAGGTGAAGTGGCTCCTTGCCCATGGGCACCCGGACCTGCACAGGTTCCCCGTTGTACTTCTGGTCCAGGGCCACTGCTTGGTAAGCTGAGGCCGCAAGCTCAGCTGTACTGGCATGCCGGCCCTATGACATTGAACAAATCAGTGTCAAGGTCTGTGGGTCTGTTCTCTTATTCTGTTGTGCTGCCCACATTTGTGTTACAGTATTTTGAGACAGAAAGCATCCACAAATCGACTGGATAATGTTCACCTCACCTGCCACATGTACAGCATGTAGTGCATCTTGTTGTTGACTTGGTATTTATAGAGGATCAGGTAACAGTCCCCACCGTAAAAATGGCCTAGCCACTTCCTGTCCACAGGAGCCATTTCGTTATCTTCTATCCTCCAAACCTGAGAGAGTAAAAAAAAATGTGTTTATCCAAACAGTCAACAGTACATGAGGTACATTTGACAAGGTCTCGGACTATGGGAAGTAGGGGTTGTCTCCTTTTTTAATGTAATGCTTATTGTTTAATGGTATGGTTGTAGAAGTAATTAAATAGAAATGATTGGACGAGGCTTCTCCTTACCTCAGCCTCCCCGCTACCATCATCCACCATTTTCTGCTGAGCGGCAATATCTGGCCTTGCATGCATAGATGTGGCATCAAACTTGATCTGTTCAACCTTGGCTACATTATCAAATGAAGGATAAGATTAGAATGTCTATTCTCACACATATTCATGTGATGTAACTGATGAATCCATTCCAGCATAGCATGTATATGTGTTCTTGCACAGTTTTAGCTCAGTAATACGTTACCTATTTTGCCCTGGCTGTTGGTGGTCCCCATCCCAACAGACTGGCCCTTCACTGTCCACTTCTGGAACATCTGCTTGAAGACGGAAGACTCAGCCCCATCATTGACCATTTCTACGTAGGTAGTAGAAGGGTAACCTTTGGCCTTTTTGTAGGCCTGAGGACAGAGGAATAACAAATATACATAGTATACATTGTTTTGTTGTAGTCGGGCTTCAGTTCTCAGTTTACTGATTGACTGTGGATCTGTTGTTGAGGTGTGTGCCCATAACAAGAATCACACACATATTTGTGTTTTGAAAAGGCTACCCTTTTAAAATCAATATTGAAATGAATGGATACCCTAACAAAAACTGTAAGTTCCCAAAAGAGATAATGCCTATCTTTTGCAACGTATAAAACTTAGAAAAAGCGTTTCTCATATGTAATTTTTGCTTGTATAATGTTGCATTTGGTATTTTAGATTGAACCAGCAGATGTCATTATGTTCTTGAACTGTATCTACCGTTGTGCTATTAGTAAATCCACATCCCTTTTTAAATAAGTAGGAAATGAAGAAAGAAAATCAAGATGTCTGTCATTGAAAGTATGCTGATCTTAGTCTGGAAATCCCCAGAATTCAGCTATGTCATACACACAAATAAAACCCTCATTCTCCAAGGGTGCATAGTGATAGTATAGCATACATTGCTTGACGTTTTTGCTTGGGACTGCCTTCAATGAAAATCAAATACAATTGAATGGAATGAGTGGATATTTCTCCTCAAAGCTAGATGCCATGTTTTTTATGCAATGTTGTGGAAGATATTTGTATTTATTCAACAACAACAAAAAGCATGTGTACAGTTTACATTAGAATGAACTGCATCTCACAGTAACAAAGATGTTGCTTACTTCTGCTTTGTTTAATGACTCAGAGCGCTCAGTTTTTGAGGCCTTCTTTCCTTTCCAGATAAAGATTTTTGAACCGCCTTGGTCCAAAAGATAGCAGTCCTTAAGAAAAACAAATGAACACAGTTTTGGGGAATATAACATTTCCTTGTGGGTGTTGTCTGGCATACATTGACTGCTAGGAAAAGGGGATATGAACATACTTTTAACTTTTAACGGCAAAAGTGTTAAACCTTAGTTGTAAAGTTACTTTAAGTTTCATTTCCTTAATGAATTCTTGGAATACATATTTGTGGTGGACACAATGTAGACTTTCAGATCAAATGGGGAAGCTTTTGTGTACCACTGAGACATAATGTAAATGTAATTAGCAACAAAGTAATGTATCATCTCAACATTGGCTTAATATTTGTTTTTGTAAGATTATAGTCGAGGGGGTACAGCTTTGGAGCATGTCAGACTCCCCTCTTGGGTGTTCCGTACCTCATGATTGAGCAGGTCCTGGGTCAGAGGTTTCACTGCCACCTCCTGCACCACCAGGTTGCCCTGGGCATCTGAGATGCTTCAGAGACAGAGAGATTACACAGAGTCAGAGGCAGCACTTGTACAATCAAGGGACATGTCTCCCGAAAGCATATCCCTTGGTATTCGGCAATTTTTACCCTACCAACAGTACTACAGTGTCCTAAAAACAAACATCTTGTGGTCTTAAAAAACCTGCGTAAAAATGCACCTAATGTTCAAATGTGTGTACATGGAGCGTTTTCTGTTCAATCATTTTGTGTTTACAGGGTCTCCTGCCATGTCTTTGAGAGAGTTAACAGTGACTCATCCTAATCCTTAACCTAACCTCACTGTTCTGAAGATAACAGACTCAATAACATGGCTTCATGCTGGTCTTCATCTTGAATAACCCTAACCCTAACCCTGGGGTTATTAAAGACTTACTGAAAGATCTTCACGCTGGTCTTAATCTTGAAAAACCCTGACCCTAACCCTGGGGTTATGAAAGACTCACTGAAAGAGCTTCACGCTGGTCTTAAGCTTGGCGTCCACCACCTCGTCGGGTATAATGACGTCCTTGATGTTCCTCTTGTCTCCTAGGTGCTGTTTCATCAGCTTGATGGTGTCCTCACAGGACGACTCGTCCTCACCCTCCACCACCGTTACCTGGGCCCGACCCCCGCGCTCCCGGTCGCGGATGTCCTTGGCCAGGTTCATGCCCTACAGAGAGTCATTGCCAAACAATCGTTGTCAACAGGGTCCTTCACTCCGGACAAGGCTGGGAGTGGTGCTCTGTGGTGCAGGCTGCTCAATCTTATCACAGTACTGTGTGTTGTAGCTAGCCAAAAATAACGTGGAATTAAAGCTACAGTCGCTTTAAACTAAAGTATCTTGTTACTGTTTTATTGATGTGGTTCAAAATAACCTCACACCTTTAGTCTCTCCATACGGTTGCTTTTAGGTCCGTTCCATTGGATTATGATGTTGCCCAAGTCCAGAAGGAATACATCCCCTAGATTGAAACTGCTCCAGCTCATTTCCACCTATAGTGGAGGCACAAGCATAGAGCGTTGGGACCAGCTGGTCAGACACTTAGATGGAGCAGACTGTTACAACAGACTAGGAGGACAGATGGACAGGACCAACCGATGGCACAGACTAAGGGGACAGATGGACTGGACAGACTGATGGCACAGACAAAGGGGGAATATTAACTGAACAGACTGATGGGACAGACTGATGGGACAGACAAAGGGGGCAGATGGACAGGACAGACTGATGGGACAGACTAAGGGGGCATATTAACTAAACAGACTGATGGGACAGACAAAGCGGGCAGATGGACAGGACAGACTGATGGGACAGACTAAGGGGACATTACTGGAACACGAAAAGTAGACATAGAGGCAGGAGAGATTAACTGGACAGACTGGTGGGAACAGAGGATGAAACTTGTGGTAGGAGGGAATGTGACACTCTACATCATTAAAGTTTTGGGAATTTATATATCCTGCTTTATAGACCAAGCCAGTCTGTGACTGTCCTAAATCTGGTTGATTTAATAACTCATGTTTTAGTCTTGGAGGTTTCTGTTTAGGTGAATGCTGATGGGGTGGGTGTGTTGGTGACTGACGCCTGGCTTACCTCTCCTGCCACCACATGCTTATTGCCCTTGACGTGGAGCAGTCTCTTCACATTGTAGGTGTTAGTCTCCACATGCTTCATGCCTGAGGCTACACCGCCCTTCTTGTAGCTGCGGAAAAACAGTGTGCGAGTGTGACGGCGCCTATGTTGTCACATGCCGAGCCTATGTTGCTCTGGAGCAGGGTGACTCAGATTACACACTTTACTGCGTGAGTTCTCAAAAACAGAAAGGGGAAGTCAATGTATGGGTGGGTCCACTTCCTATGCAGGGTCAGCAGTCCAGCATGTAATACAATTGTTTGCTATATCTGTTGTGTACACACTTTGAAAACTATTGACCATTTTATCCAAAGAAAAGCGTTAATTTGCGTTTTTTATGTTAAATAACATGTGTAATTTAGGCAAGCAATTGTTGTGTATGTGAGTGTGAGTGTGTGTTTGCGTGTGCGCTCACACAATCCCCTGTTTGAAGTATCCGTGGAAGGTGTCGCTCTCACAGCCCTGGCTCTCCCGGTGCTGCACGGCAGACCCGCCCAGGTGGTCGTCCAGCAGGGTGGTGTAGATGGCTGCTGAACCCTGCTCATCCTGGGAGGTCAGCTTGCCGATCCAGAAGTGGATGTCGTAGGCGAACGAGCTCTGCACTTTGGCTGTCTAAATAGGGGTACAATAGTGTTGGATATGTTTGATATTAGTTGATTTTAGGAGGCACAAAACCGTGACAACACGTTTTGTTGCGGAAGTAGATCAGCTAAAATACAATTAATTTGTCTTGTTTACAGGGCTTGAATGACACTGTATGATTACAGAATACTTACATGCAGAACGATATAGCTGTCCCCTTCAAAAAATGTCCCATGCGTTTTAGATGGGACGGGCACCATCTCCATGTTCTGTCAAACGAGAATAACTTATTGAACCTTGGATTCGACAGTTCAGGGTGGACACGTATTGCACCACTCTGATGATTCATATGACACAGCAAAAGTGATCGGCGTCTCACCTCTATTCTCCATATCTGCAGGCCTGGCGTAGTTTTATTGAGGACTTTTGGAACCTGTGTTTTGACCTGAGACATGATCCCAGTTTAAACCTACAGGGTAAGAGCATGTTGTTTATGCAATATTGTTTTTAGGTAGTCTTTTACAATACAATACCAGTAAAATCAAATGAAGGTGGACGGTCACGCAGACGGCATTATCAATGGAAGTCCACTCTTGAAAGTACATACAATAAATGTATTTACACCCAATGCATATAGGTTTAGTGAATATATTCATGTCTCTTATGTCAATATATACTATTCACCATAATTGATGGTTTCAACATTAGTAAGAAAAAACCTTCGAGGCCCTGTCTTATAATCACAAGCTCGTTCAAACAATAAAAAAGCTCACTTGCATAAATCTACTGATAGCATTTATGAGATCTGCTTGTTATCTTCAGCAACCCTTTATCACTTAGATCACCAGCAGAGAGCCATTCAATGGCAAATAATGACCTTCAAAGAGGAGTCATGTCTACTGCAAGTGCTGCTTGCGTTGCCCTGTGTTGTCAGACAATCTGTCGTTGGTCTGTTTTCTTCCTTCAAATGACTTCTTCACCATTCATAAAACTAATGTGGAGACAGGGGGAGCCCCTATGAATGTACAGAGAGCTCCTATCCCTCCAGCCTGTGCGGGCCACCAAGAGAGAGCAGGCGCTTTCTTTGAAAGACACTAGTCTGAGGAAAGGCCTTGTCTGCCTGCACGGGGCTAACCGACTGCAGGACGTTAAGGTCCCTTTTTACAACCAGCGGACCATAAATGGATAAAGACTTCTCTGTTTGCTCTCCGATCATGTCGGCTTACTGTACACTTCCCAGCTGTCTCACTGTTCTGTTCTGTCTGCCTCATAGCGAAGATCAACCGTTTTAAAGACACTGGTGTCATCGTCATCTAGATATCAACTGGACAGGATCACTGCAACATGGGTATAACGCAGTAGGTGTGATACTCCATTGACAAAGGTTGAAATTGCTGACAGAGTGTCCTCGTTGTGCTTGTCCTAAAAATGAAGATTACAAGCCAGTAACTACCTCCTTTGCTATTTAAATGTGTTTTTTGGTTATAGTTCAGGTTTTGTACCACTGTGTTATTTCTTTTTTTCAATTTTAAACACCATGTCATTCAATAAGCACACTGATGAGAAAACTCACTCGTTACATTTCCTTACGAAAAAAAACAAAACAACAACATTAATGGAAATTAGCAAATACTTCAACATTACAGATTCCATTTTTTAAATGATAGGAAGAGCTTTCAATAGTGCCGTTCAAACGCACGCTTTAACTTGTTCAGATGTCTGTTTGCCCATCATAAAATAATAATTTTATGAGGCAACCTATCAGTGTTCCCTCCTTTCCTCATTGCTGTCCAGAGGTCCTTCTAAAGTGGAACATGCTAAACTAATCCTGTCCTGCGGACGATGGGGCTTGGTTAATCGATCAGGGTGGTGCAGAGCCCAGCCCTTGGATGACCTGTTCACCAGGGATCATCTAAAGGGTTGGGCCGTGGTCATTAAATACCCAGTGGGTGGCATCAGTCGAAGGTCCAAGGCACCCTTGAAATGTCTTTTTAATCCTGATAGTATCTTAATGTCTTTATCGCCCTTGTCTTTCGATAATAAGTACAGTCACGAGGCTCTGCTATTGTCGTTTTTCCAACACGTCTAAGTTTAATGAAGTGTAGCTACTGACTGGGGCAGCTGTAGTATTGTAACAGCCTGGTTCCAGGATTGGGGACTCTCAAGGACTGCATTGTCACAAAGCGGTTGCTGAAGCCTTTGATGTATAACCATGCTTTGTTTTTTTAAAGTATAAACCACTCCTATTTATTTACTGTCTGAAAAGTGATCTCAAATTAAGGGAATGAAGTGCAAAGTATTAAAAAAATCAAGTTCTAAAATACCACACAGGGAGACGATATCCATACTCTGCGCCAGTCATTTTTCCAAGTGACCACACCCAAGTTCTCCATCTACAGCTCTTTCTATATTGACAACTGAGGAGTAAAAGTCACCCCCAGTACAAGAAAAAATATTACCAGGATTGGGTAATGCTTGCTACGTCTCAGTAACTACTATAACATCAACATAGTAACAATTTGAACAGAGAAGGAACAGTATCTAGCCGTCAGCAAACAGATTCAACTGAAGTCAATATATATGTACAGTATGTCCTCTTTGAATTAGGATGTAAAGTGCAGTTAAAATAAAATAAAACATTGTAACCTTGTCATGTCACAGGAGTAGAGAAATAATGTTTTCTGGCTTTGGAAGCCTGACGCAAAGACACAAAAGGTCAAAATATACGTACCTTGGAAAAGGATATATATTAGCAACACACACCAATTCCACAGAGTAATGAGTGCATTATGCGCTTTTTATGTTATGGTGGAATTAAAACCATGTAATTGGTCTGTCTTCTGTAGTATTTCAAATAAAATACTACACTTGTTTTGTCCATTAACAGCTTTTTGAGACTCACCTGTTGTGTGGACCCAGAAGAAGAGAGATAGAGATGTGTCCGACATCAGATTACCTCTTACCATCCCACTTTACTGCAGCTGGACTTTGCCTCTCTCTCTCTCTCTCTCTCTCTCTCTCTCTCACTCTCTGTGTTCCCACACGTTTGTACCTCATACCTCCTCTCAAATATGTCCAAGCAAACATGCACACTCCCACTCTGTCAAACAAATACATATGGTTAGCGCATGCACCAGGCACACACAAACACACATGCTCACCAGAACACAGCATGGCCTCACTGACCATATATGGAAAGCGGGGATGATCTGGATACAGGTGTGTGTGAGCATCCTCTGACATCACCTGTCACTAAATTGTAATTAACTTTATCCACACTTGAACTATCTTTTAAAATCTTGCTTTAGTGCCACAATTTGAAATCCCTATGCTGTATTTCACTTATCTTCATATACAGATTATACAAATTATACAAATTAAAGAGTATTATTAGGTTGTTTGTTAAACTGATGCAACCTATTCTGTCAAATGTGAGAGTTTGATTGTGCGTTTTGTTGAACACATAAAAAAGTTGCATAAAACACTCCACCAAAAGGACAAATTCAAATTGTACAATGAACGTAGATTTCGCAAACGTAAATGCACAACATAAAATCGACTACATCCATGAAACTATACGACTTGTTACATACGTTTTTTCAATCGATTATCACACAATGGTCCGAAATATCAACCACAACTCTATCACTTTATTGAACATTAACCATTTCAGGACAACACAATTTGTTGACACTGCAGTCCATTCAAGAAACACATCACAACGTATGCTAAATCTTTTTTTAAATTCATGATTTTGTGACAGGTGAGCAATGCGGAGTGCTTGCAAAAACACTTTTACATTTTCAGTCATTTAATTAGAGTTTGTTTCGGCAGTGCTTAAGAGGTTCCCTTTATCAAGGTCTACATATTGATCGAGAGAATCCACTTTCATTTAAAGTGTCTTTGGATATTAGAACAAATCCAATATTAAAATACAATTGGTAATCAAACCGACACGAGACATTCCATTTCAGTCGTGGCTTGGAACTATCTGAGAAAGCCGAGTTGTAATCGTCACACATCTCACTGATCTGAAGATTAAGGCATTTCTCCAAACACTCAACGTCTGGACTGGAATGTACTGCATTTTAACCCTGAATGGGTAAAACTACAGCTGAATCACATCCCTCCTGAAGTCACAGTTTTCCCTGAAGTACCCCCCCCCCCCCCTCATACCACGCCCAACCAAAACGTACATACAAATGGCAACCCCAGAGTTTGTGGCACTCCAGGCAGTCTTGCTTTATTTCCTCCCAAAGTGAGTTTCATGTACTCTTCCATTTGATGCTGCAGTGGGGGTTCATTAAGACTTCACCAACTGCCCCCAACCACCACCACATACACACACACACACACACACACACACACACACACACACACACACACTGTGTCGGAGATCGGACCACCTCGTTGAAAGCGATTCAGACCAGGACGTGGGCCAGAACCCAGAATGGGCCGGAGCATCAGAGAGTGAAGCGGACCATTAAATACGTGATTGAGGCCGGGTGAGGAGCGCTCCCCACACCACAGGACCGCTCAGCCCTTAATGGGCCCGGTGCCTTTGTCCCACGGAAGTCATGCAGACACTCAATACATGAGCCCTTATGAATATCGACAATGGTAAACTTCATGAGGGGAGCCAATACATTCTATAACGCTTGGGAAGAGGTTTGTTGTACAAACACGGGCGCAGCACAGAATGTTCATGGTGGAATTATGCGTGTGAATGTTTTTCCTTAACACACACAGCTCTGATTTACATGTCCTTTTCAAATAGAGGTAATATTTTGTAAGAAAGTAGAGGGACTACGGGATGCAACATATCCCACTTGTCAAAATCTTTTTAAATGAAAGTTGGTGGCAAAGGTTTTCCTCGGACAGTGTGAAATTTTAAACATAAATAAAGCGCCATGCATGTGCTGTTTACAAACACATAGACTTGACGCACAGGATTCTACCCACTTATAGCAACCAATCAAGGTTTTAACCCCTTTCTACTTGGAGTGGGAACTGAGACAGTGTCCGTCTATGTTTATATGACTTAGCACCAAAAAGGCACGCTCAACACACAGTTCTAAAGGCTTCAAGTAGTGGGTTCGGCTCACACTCACCTGTGTCAGTGGTGTGTACTCTTGAAAAGCTCTCTGCCTCTCTTCCGCACAAACTGTTTGCTTCCACCTGGTGAACTTCACCCTCTTGGGACCAGCTTTCCCCTCTGGCTCCTTCAACTCATTAACCGCTGCCTTGGTGCATGTTTAGTGATCAACTGAGCGAGAGAGAGAGAGAGAGAGAGAGAGAGAGAGAGAGAGAGAGAGAGAGCGTAATCTCAGAGTTGTGGATGTCCCTGACTGCCACGGGGGCCTCCAACCCCCCTCCTCTCTCTCCCCTCTTTCTATCCCTTACATAATCCAGTGACTTGGGGAAGCTCTCGTTTTATTATGTAGGTGTCGTGGAACAGAGCCAGGTCATCAGACAAGGCCCACATAATAGTCTGACTGTCCTTACAGTGAATGTGAGGAACAAAAAAATGTAAGCTACCAAAATGAATGTGCCCTATATCCTAGTCTGTAAACAGATTTCTTTGTGTTGGAGGTCAAATGTCAAGAGATTTGTATGCATTTAGGTTTGTTATGCTGCTTTGGTATTTCAGTAGGTTTAACCTCACTGGTTAAAAAAACAAGAGACAATTAATCTCATTGGGAACAGTTTTTTTTATTACAGAAAAAAAAGACAAACCTGTTAGATATTTTCTAAGGCCAAATACATGGCCTGGTCCAGATAAAACAACATGTACTTAATGACCAAAACAAGATGTTTAATATAGTCTAGCAGTTCACAAAGTGAAACAGGATGTAAAATACTATCTCACACAATAGAGATTACAAGTCTATCACTATTTAAACATTTAAACAGACACATTTAAATCACATTGGTCTGGGTATAAGGAAGTTCCCTATCCTTTAAGTGTTTCAGAACCTTAGGACTACACTATTTGAGTGTTTGTGGAGCAACAGTTGAAACCTGACTACCTCTTTAACATGTGCTAAAGGAATAGTACACTGTGGGAGGGACTTATAGATTGTTTACTTTAAATGACAACATTTCTTAAAATAGGAACCTGGTTTGTTCCCTAAATTACCTTAAGTGGCAATCATCATGATAGCAAATACTTTTTTGTGCTTCTCAAATTGTTTAATCTACTGCTTTAGCTCAGGGCTCATAAATAAATCCTACAAATGTGTAAGTAAAATACTTGTGGACTCATTCCATTCAATTTTATTTTATTTATTTATATTTATATAAATTCCAGCAACTGAGTCTGGAAAAGCTAGCCACCATTAACAAGTTCCTCAGCAATTTTAATGTTGGTACAGAGCTATGTTCAATACCTGCTTACGTTTTTTGTATTACTTTCCCACACTACCTTGAGAGTTACAACTGAGTTTATAAAATCTAGAAAAAGCAGGTGTGTTTGACTTTTCAAATGTTGACAGTTATGGGACCTTATCAGACATGAAATGTGCAATCCAAACACTACATTAAGGTTGTTCAGCTTTTAGTAGGCTGTAGGTTGGAGTGAGTCTAATACCTGTTTGGCTGTTTCTGTACATATTTATTCGTAACAACAGTGTTACTTTGAGCAGTTTTGACAACGATTCATAACTTAGTCATTCAGATAGAGAAATATAATAAAGATAAGCAGTCATTGTGTACAGTAAGCCCAGAAAGCACTTTAAGCTCTTATCCCAATTGCTTTTAAATTATTTCTCTCATGACTGGGATCTTTGGTGCTGGTCAAGATTTAATACCTGCTTACGTTGTACCCTTACAAAGCAACAAAGGAGAGGAGCTGTCATGCGAAATAGTGTCCGGCTGCGAAAATGTGTCCGGCTTGCGTCACAATGGGTTTTGCATGACAGAGCCAATGGGATGCAAGGAATTTTCATTGGCAAGACATTTTACCAAAGAATATAACCAAATATAACTTGTTAGTTCCTAAATATAATATAACAAATAGAACAACAGTTAATGCGCACAGTAAAAGTTAAAAAAGTGAAAGCCAGAGTGTGCTTTGATTGGAAACAAGTCATCTCATAATTCATTTTCTCATTATTGCAGCAATATAATCTTACTCTCACACAGCTCAAGACGTGGCCTTATTCTCCAGTGAATATAGGGTTTTCAGTTGTGGTGGTGGCAGTCTTGAACAAGGGATTGTCCGCCTGTTAATGAGAAAACCATAGATTGAGACTCAACATTACAGACTATCTTATAGTATAGAACATATACAATATGAGAGAGAGAGAAAGAGAGAGAGAGAGAGAGAGAGAGAGAGAGAAAGAGAGAGAGAGAGAGAAAAAAGGCAGAGGTCTTTCTCACTCTCTTTTCATGTTGAAATATTCAAGGCCTGAGATCTTCTGTCTTTGGAGTCAAAAGCAGAAATCCAGATTTTAAGTGGCTCTGATGTTATTGTTTTACAAGAAACATGGAGAAGAGGAGAAGTGTCCACTGGCTGTCCATCAGAATACTAATTAATAAATCCATCAACTAAAAGGAGTAAACCCTGAGAGAAACTCAGGAGGCTTGCTAATCTGGTACAAAAACTAACCTACCCCCTCTGTAGAACTGATCAAAGTAGAACATTTCTTAATTTGTCGTAAAATACAGAAAGAGGCTATCTCTGATGACAAAGATATATTTGTATGCGTTGCATATATTCCCCCTTACTATATCAAAGACAGTTTTAGTATTCTGGAGGCTGAGATAAGCCGTTTCCAATCCATGGGCAATGTGCTAGTCATAGGATACCTTAATGCTAACCTTAATGCTAGAACTGGACAAGCAGCTGACACCGTGAATGCAGAGAGAAATAAAAGGCTACGAGGAAGCGACTACATTCCACTTCCCACATAGATGATTAGAAACAACTATGATGAACACACAAACACAAACGGCACACAACTTCTACAACTTTGTCATTCGCTGGGTATGTACATCGTGTACAACAAACTACCTGGGGCTTTCTAGGGCACCACACTTACAGCTATCCTCTGGGCAGTAGCACAGTATGGGACTATGTCCAAACAGATCTCAACCCTGTTTCTCTCACAGTGTTTACTGTCAGCTCCCTCACTCCCCTGTCTGACCACAGCAAAATTACTGCTTACCTTAAAACACCAGAGACCGACCAAGAAGCATCATAGCCCAGTAAACTGTATACAACTAAACTACCATATACATGGAAATCAGATGGCATGCAAAGATATGACAAAGAAATACGACTAAACTATAATGAAACTTTGCAGCAGTGCAAACAAACCCTGAGCACAAAGAAGAACAAGCATACTAAAGAACAAATCCTTGGAGTCAACCCAATTTTGGGTACATTGAAACCCTTAAAAACAATCAAATGATACACTGGCTTTCCAAAATGGTAACATACACCAACATTTTTAGAAATTATGGCCAAAATAATATTTACAAAAAGTGGATGGATATGGAGAAAGCCATCCAAGAAAAGCAAAACCCTCTTGATGTCACCATCATAGAGAAAGAACTATCTGACAGCATCCAGTCATTATAACCTAAGCAGGCTTGTGGTGTTGATTTTTTATGAATTTTACTTGAAATGATTATACGCTGTCCACTGCCTAAAGTTGGCCATAATAAAACTCTTTAACTTTATTTTAGCAACAGGTGTTCTTCCAAACATTTGGAATCAAGGACCTATCACACCAATATAAAAAAATAGAAACAAATATGATCCAAATTATTACCACGAATATGTGTTAGCCCTGAAAAAACCTTTTGCAATATATTAAAAAGAAAACTTGTGCATTTTCTTTGTGAACATACAGAAGGTATCTTAAGAAACCCCCAGATTGGATTTCTACTAAACAACCGACCATATCAAAAGACTCATGAAGTCATTCAAAAGGAAGGAAAAATCTACTTGTGTTTTGTTGATTTCAAAAAAGTATTTGAAATATCAAATCAATTATTTACAAGTGACATCAGAGGAGAAACACACGCTATTATAAAATCAATGTACACCAACAGTCAGTGCACAGTCAAAATTGGGAAACAACAAACTGAATATTTTACACAGGGTCTAGGGGTAAGACAAGGACACAACCTTAGCCCTACCCTATTCAATATCCACATAAATGAACTGGCAAGACAATTAGAGCAATCCACAGCACCTAGCCTGATCCTCCATGATGTAGAAAGAAAGTGTTTATTATTTGCTGACGATCTTTTGCTGATGTCACGCACCAAAGGAACAACTAGATTTCCTGCACAAGTTGACCAGGACTCTGATCTGAATGTAAATAGACAAAGATCACGATCTTAAAAAAAGCAAACACAATTTGTATTTGGACACCACAAAACTCCGACACACTAAAAACTGTACCAATTTACGCCTAAATATGAGCACAACTAGGAGCTGTCAAATGGCAGCCCAAGACTTGAGAGAAATGAAAGTTGAGCTCTCTACACAATGATGCCAAAAATCTAAATTGTAACTTCCATTACAATCCATTACAACGGTTAGCATTTTTCAAATTTGTTCAAGAACCAGTTGCCCTAATGGCAGTGAGATATGTGAGTCCACCCCAATTTTTTTTTTTTTGAAAAATAGGACAAACACCCAATTGAATCTTATCCTGCTGAAATCTGTAAAAAAATTCTGCATGTGCAAAGAAAAACCCTCAACAATGCCTGCCGAGCAGAGTTAGGCCAATATCCCCCCCTATTTCAAATTCAGAATAGAGTACTAAATTTTTGTAAACACATCCAAACAGGTTACCCCAAAACACTCTACTACTTCTACTTCTACTACAACTACAAAGGCCACACCTGCCAAGAGAAGAAGCCAGAGAAGAGTCCCCTCATAGAGTTGTATGCTTTGCCAACCAATCACAGAGGACCCAATAGAACCTCAGATCAACAACTTTAGATCAAATTTAATTAAAAATAAACAAAAGAAGTATTATATTACATATTGGACAAGATCACTTAATAAAAAGAAACTTTGCAATATTATCTGGCCCTAAACAGAGACTACATACTTGCTGATTATTTGACAATTAAAGACCAAAATAATTGAATAGAGCGTTAACGATGTACAGACTCAGTGAACATAGCTTGGCCATAGAAATAGACAGAAGGAGACAATCTTGTTAAGACAGTGAGAACCATAACAACAGATTAATGTTTTCTTACACATCTCAAAACATTACATTGTTTATTCTTGATGCCTTTATTACAGATATAATTTAAACCACTACTTGCATTACAGGAAATAAAAATATACTTTACCTGTGCCCATTTGGATTTCTTTCTCTCATTTTCAAATTTCCTAAACTCTTTCAGGTCGTTCACGTAGATGAGAGCCTTGACAAGGAGCAGGATCAACATTCCGATGAGAGCCACAGCCGCAATGGATCCTCCAATGATGGCGTAGATATTTGGCAACTCAGGACACTCTGAAAACATCACAGTATCATCACAGCATTCAGATGACCTTGTAAGGTGCCATTTAATTACAAACAAATGAATGAATGTTAAAGTTTCAAAAGCGTCTTCACCTCTGGTTATCTGAATTTTTGCGGTGTAGTTATCTACTCCGTCCAATTGTTTTAACTCAAAACGCATCCAGCAGCCTTCGGTGTCCTTTAATTTACAAGACTTTGCAGGCAAAGACTCCGCCATTTCATGACTGAATATGCTCGTACAAGCCGAAGAACAATTTTTGCTGAAGGGGCCTGTCCCAAAGCCACGACACTCAATGCATTTTCTGCAAACATAAAAGTTTCTATTACATACTATTCTATTAGGTGAAGGCTCAGAACATGTAACTTAATGAGCAGATAAACATACAGATCTTTAGTTGAGACCGTTCGTCCCTCTTCTGAAGCAACAAGAAGAGTGGGGAGGACTTACGGTTTGGTCTGACAGGGGGACGTGCCTCCATAACTCTCCTCGCAGTAGAGGCCCCGGTAACCTTCGATGCAGGAGCAGCGGTTACACGTGCAGGTGCCTCTGCCGCTGCACACCGACCCAGTGGGGGATCTGCACTGCTCCTCCGACTTCTCGCACTGGCACGCCGAGCCCTCATAGCCGTGGTCACATATGCATGTGCCACAGTCGCACTTGCCCTTTCCTTTGACGAGAGATTTTAAAGACGTCTTAATTTCCATTTCTCCTGGTTGTAGCTCGGCAAAAGCAAAATGAACATCCATGCCAATAGTTGAATAGAGAATGCAATCGTACCTCCACACATCTTATTCTGGAAGGGCTCACAGTGAAAATCGTCACACTCGCAGTGAGCGCCGCGGTAGTTACCACCCCCTTTGATGGCGTGGCAGTAGCAGTGGCCACACACGCAGTCCCCGCGTCCCTCACACTCGGTCCCGTTGTCCCTGCGGCAGGCGGCCCTCAACGAGTTCTCGTCCCCCGTTCCAACAGCGCAGTCACATACCTGCCCCAGAAAGCCCGCGTTGCAGCTACATGCAAAGATTGTACGGGGAAATGTGTCAGAAATGACAGGGAAACTTCTTTCACGGTTATGTCTGTCCAAATGTCTGTTTTCGATATTTTTGGAAAGGTCTGGTATGTACTGAGCATTGTCTCCATGGATACACAAAATGTCCGACCAGGAGAAACCGTATGTAGCCTTTCCCCTTGTTACATCTGGCTCACCTGCACATGCCACACCTGACCTTGCCCTTGCCACTGCAATGTGCGTTGTCTCCTTCAGGGTCGTCACACTCACACTCACAACGGGTTGACAAGGTCACTTTAAGCTTGTCTTTGATTCCCAGGGGACCAATGAGAAACGACGTTTCTTCTATACACTTATCTGCTGTTACGGTAACATCAAAATCGATCTGTGAAAGGCAAAGGGGAGCGTGTACTGGGATGCCAGTTACAAAATATAACCACTTTGAAAATGGAAAAGGCTAAAAGAGTAGAGAGACGGCATGCATTCAGAATCAGCATTGCATGACCCAAAATACAATGCTTTTGTAGATTATTAATACCTTAATCTGAATACTGTGCATCTTGAAAATGGTAGAAACAACAGAAATAAGTATCGACTTGTGTTTGAATGTGTGCGTGGTAAAATGTGCCACAGGTTTGACAAGAAACTCTGCCATTGATTAAACTTGTGTGCAGTTCATGTTGATTGTATCGACCTTCTGTCCTTCTGCAACATCATTGCAGACCCCCTTGACGTCCCCCGCAGGCCCCTTATTGGGGCATCGAGGGGTATAGGTGACTCTCACATTGTCGGGGAGAAGGTCGTTTGTCACTGTTACTTGAGAGGAGAGTTTCTGCACACAAAATCGTGAAGATGAAAGAACTGATTGAAGAGTGATTATTGGAACAAAAGGCATATGACGTGTTAGCATACCTATGATTAAAAACAGGGCTCTAATCAAAAGTCCCAAACTAGTTCTCTCATTGAGAGATGACTTCTCATAACAATGCCATTCTATTAGTTGTGAATGTTTGTTATGATACAGATACCTTGATAGGGACAGCTTACTTTGTATGCGCTTTGGATCAATCCAACCACATTGCTGGAGTCTGATGACAACACCCCCACCTCAGATTTTGGAATCATTTCACTGAGTTTCTGCAACAAATGGTTACAATTCTAAATCAATGATCAAACTACTTCTGGTAAACACTTGAAATAGGATGTCACAAAGACAACATTTACGAAGTACCCAAAAACGAAAGGCGCTGAAAACAAACTGGTAATGTACCCTGTACACCGGCGCTACGTCCTGGGTCACTGCAAAGATGGGTTGAATGTTGTTCTTTTCCAATTGCAAAGCAACTTGTCCAACAGATGGGTAGTCCTAAACAAAGACGATGAATTGAGCAAACCCTATTATTGTAATGTCTTCCAATTGACAGAAAATTCTGGCACAAATCAGAGAGTATTTTCTTCTCTATATGCAGAGTGAAGTCAAAGGTGAAAGTGGTTCCAATTTTGACTGGAACAAACCCTAGAGGCTTTAACGCACCATGGAGAGGCCCTTGTCGTACACATTGTTTGCCATGTGGCATCTCTCGTCGTTAGGCTCTATTATGCCGGCTAGCTTGCCATCCCCTGCCATGTGGAAGCCAGCGTCAGTGGCAACCACCATTAACCGAGTGCTACTGTTTCTCCAGCCGACATTGTCCTGTGGAACAAAGACAGTACACGGAGGACATGGGGTTCTAAAGGGAATCGACAACCAGTAGCTGGCATCGTAAAATAGAAATAGAAACAAAATCGATTCTTTGTGGCCCCCTTTTGCAAACCTCTCCTGTCGGTCTCTTACCCCACAGACAGCAGCTTGCATTACGGCATCCAGACTGCCTTCTGGAGAGTCCAGGTTGCCAGATATAAACTGTTTGGATACTTCTGCCTTGAACTCTTTTTGGTCGGCTGTCATGCTGAGCACATGTTTGTAGCCGAAAGCTGCCTGGCATTGCTGTTCGGTGTCGGGGCATGGTTTCCTCAATTTATCCGGGTTTGTGTTGGTGAAGGGTAAGGCAGTCTTGTCAACAAATGAACCAAAGCCTACATTGAAATAAACAAAATACCCAGGGCCAAGAGAATTCAAATCTGAGGAAACATCCCAAGGCCAGACAGCGAGGGGTCTGATGTAGAAATACGTTTTGGACAGTTATTGATTGCTTTATTTTATGGCTTTATCTCTTGCATTTAGACTCAAAAGCGGAATCACTTTTGTCATTCACCTATCATTAAAACTGTTGTGGATTCTATAGAGTTCCATGCCTATGTGGTCCATTTAAGAGTTTCAAACAGAATCCAATGCAATCACACAGACGTTTTAGCACTTGCTTAGCTCTTATCTAGATAATTTGGTCAGGGATGCACTTATTTTCTCTTTCTGACTAGTAGTTTTTACCATTATCTTTTTGTGGGCACAATTTGTTGTAAGTCACTTTGGATGAAAGCGTATACTTTATGAATATAATGTAATGTCATGTAGTACACGAGACAATTTTTTAAATGTTATGGATGTAGAAACAGAACATACGTACATGTTCCTTTTATTGAGTTGAGTAAATATCAATAAAATAAAATATCATTCTATCACTACCTATTCTTGCATCATTTGTGATTTCACTCAACGTTTGGAAAAGGTCCTGTCCCAGCCCCTGGATGTTTCTTAGATCGTCCTTCATGGAGTAGGAGAGGTCCATGAGATAGTAAAGATCCACAGGGTAGCCTTCCACTCTTTTAAATGACACCTCAAATGTCTTGGGCTGTCCTGCATGGGGGATAAGCATGGTTACATTTTCAAAACACAAACTGAATAATTCAGGACTATAAATGATATATGGCATTAGAAGGTACAGCACTCTTGGTAAGGCACACTGAGCTTGTACATCCAAAGTATTTATTGTGCTTCCAGTGTTTCCTACCCAACACCCCTTTTGTATTTTTGTTATGCTGCTGAATTATTCACATTTTATCATAATTGTAATAAATAAATGATGATCTGTTTATGTAAGGTGACATTGAGTGCATTGGAAGGCACCCTCAAATAACATTTATTATTATTGTTCATCTGATATAAGTCACCCACCAGGTCTGAGGTTTAATTTGACCTCCTGAGGCTGCAGCTGGATGGGCTCTTTCTGGCTGAATTTCCCTGTGGTCAGAGGTATATCTTTTACTTTTGTAAGGGTGCTCTGAGGGGATATGATCTGTGCTTCCCTGCAGCCTTTCACCATCAGCTGCTCTTTGGTGTCACAACGAGCAGCTTCCTGTTCACCGGGCTTGGTGAAATTCTATCATTGAAAAACAGAGACACATGAATGTTTTCAATGAAGAGCACAACATTTAGCTGAAGATATTCAAGGTGAGCTACATGACCCTATTTGAATCCAATACTTTCAACTGTTATTCATTTATGAAGTTATTATTTTTGTAAGTCCCCCAAACACAAGTCTTTTATTTGTGCTTATTGTTACTGAGAACCCCTTGGAACATATTTTTGTTGACTCCAAGGTTCAGTATACATTTTAGAAGTTTGCAAAGCATCTTTTTGCTGAAGCATTATCATGCATAATGTTAGTACCTCCAACCTACACAGTGAAAGCCGATGGTGTTTATCCATCACACCTTGCAATAATGTGTGCACGCTCTCACAAATACATACTCAAGAACGAAGTGCTCGTCACATTCACTAGGCAGAAGCAGAAAACACCTTTTTCTCACCAGCTCTTTGCACCATACGCAGAATGGCCCTGATCTGATACAGTCACTGCAGGAGTTTATTACTGTCTTGGTACATACTTCCTGTGAGAACGCTGAAAAGGACATGGGAAAATCACACGTTTCAAAAAGAACTGACACATTAAAAGTGCATGGTGAATGTATAAGTATGTATAGGTAGAAATATAAAAAAAAAAGTATTGTATTTTAAAGACCATGTACAACAACAACATCACAGTAAAGATGGTAAAATGTTCTCAACTATGTTTATGAAGTCTAACATTTATTACTACATCTACTATGTCACTAGAATAAACAAGAGGTGAAGGCTGGAATTTGTTTGTGGGGTATACTATGATAATGTTTGTGGTGACTAATTATTTTTATTTAAAAGGGAGAACCACTTGTTGACTTTAACTTTTTAACTACTCCATACTCCAGTTACCTATTTCCTCTCATGTAGAAGCCTACTCGAGCAACCAGCTCGTCTGCCACCTAATCTTTTTTGCCAGTTTCTTGAAAAACATTGTTAAATAAGGTGTACTCAAAACAAATGTCTCTGGCCGCTCTTCAATCTCTTTCACCTTATCAGCTAGACTTAAACCAGTATTTTTTGTGAACATAAGTATGCTTTAAAACAAATCCTCAGATATGGCACTTTTCTAACTTGTAGAAAATATATATACAGACCTTAACACAAACAAATATGCTCTCTACATGGTTTTTGTGGAACTAGAGCAAAAATCTCACTTGGTAGAAATTTATTGGTCCAGTTTTCAGGTTTAGTTGATGAAAAGGTGTGGAAGGAGCACATCCACTTTATCAGTAATACTTTGAATAAATGTATTGGTGTCATCAAAAAGATTAGTAATTTGGTTCATCAGGCTTTCTATATTACAGCTTCATCTACTCATATCTCATTGATGGCAACATTGTCCGGGGAAGTAAATAAACTTCTATCATGACCAGTGTCAGGCCTTTGTTCAGTGTGTGTTGGTTTGTTCCTTTTCCTTCTGTGTCCCCCTGCTGGTCCCTCTGTGTATGTCTATGGCATGGGGTGTGGTGGTCTCCCTCTAAAGCTCCACCACCACACCTGCTCCCTGTTGCAATCAGCCTACCTGCCTCCAATCATTTCATTAACTCTTCACTATGTCTAACCCAGCTGTCCATGCACTCCTTGTTAGATTGTTGTTCCACTTGGTGGAGTACTGCTGGGTCTACTACTGGATACCCTATTGCTCAATAAAACCATCAAAATCATTATTCCACCTTCGTTGTCTGTTCCAAGCAACCTCTGACACACAATTCACTGATCAATCAAAAAAAAAATCTTATCCATATTTCTTCTGTTAGATATTTAAAATGTAGGTATCCATAAGCAGTAATAAAAGATTGGAGATTGAGTTGGAGTTCAAAAGGGAAAGACAAAAGGAGGAAGAATTGAAACTGTAAAAAGCTATCACTGTCACGTTATTATCACAGAACACAAGAAGCAGAACTATACCAAGTATTTGGTTTACGACTACAGTAACTGTTACCCTCATCTTTACTCTAATTTGCCTGAACATCTGAATACAAAATAGGATAATTTGAAAATAAATAAATAATAAAATAAATAATTCAGATTTTACCTTCTCCAGCTGTCAGCAGAAGTACAAGGATAATACTGCTGTCCATTTCCTAAGAGCAGAGACAACTTATCTATCACATCAGGTTTTAATAGCAAAGATTGTAAGCTGCATTTGAAACGTTATTTTCATAGTAGCACTTGTACTTGCACTTATGATACTTGTATATATATGTGTGTGTGTGTGTATATATATTTATATTAACATTAAATCTTTCAACATCCCCAGAAAAAAAACCTCACCACACAAAGAAATAACCTTCATTTTGAAATACAGTTATGCATTATTTAACTTTACCTGCAGATACAAACAGACATAATTAACCCTCATGTTATCTTTGATTTACTAACATGCCTTGTCCTTGGGGTCAATTTGACACCAGTTATTAAAGCCTTCCGAAAATTACTGCAATTGAAATTGTTGTCCAAAATCTTTCGTCAGATAATTTATCATCTCAATGTGGGCATGCATCTGCCATTGATGAGACATCTCTTCCCTTCTCAATTTGATGTTTAAATAATGGTCTCCTTTGGGAAAAGTAATTTAATATCACGCAAAACAAATTATGTCAATAATTACTTTGGGGAAGTCAAAGATTGAAAGGGGTCAAATCGACCCCAAAGATAATAAGGGTTCAAACACATTAACTGACCAGACATACCATTACATTGTTCCCCTGAAAATGTTCCCCTGATGGCTGACACATTAGTGTGTCAAGCAAATGCGCAATACTTATGAGCAGTTGAGACTGGGTCAATACCATTAATCATTGTGGTTTTACGTTTTGTTCCATGGGCGATTGATCAACATGTGCAGAACCCTCTTCCGTCTGACCTGATTTTGACTTTCTAATGTAACCATAGCAACCACCATGGGATGTACAGTGCTGCAAGCGTGATGATTTTCTTTATAATATTTTTTTTTATTAAAAGACATAGTTTAAAAATTCCCCCCCAAAAATGTCAAAATAAGGAAATTGTGTGTTTCCCATAAGCTTGAATAAGA
>JAVQJS010101329.1:0-11589 GCA_036024795.1 Galaxias rostratus
CGGACAGAGAACAGTGGCGGGGCACATGCTGTACCTCCAATGCCAACTGCTCTAAAATGAACTCTTCATGGACTTAACTTTTCCCTGGACTTAGTCATGTTTGGGAATATACTCTGTGAGGAGTCTCTTTTAATTTTCTTGCGAGGTGATCTGTTTGGGTTCCGCTGTCGTTCTGTTTTGGTAGTGGATGTTTGAAATTGCGTTATTGAATGTATGCCTCAGTCCGCTCGGGGGAGAGGGAGAGAGTTTGGTCGCCGGCCAAAGTTCTATCCGCTGGACACTGAACAGAGACCCTTGTCTGTATCTCCAGCGTGCGTTACCGTAGCGACGTTGCGGAGTGATGGAATCCAGGAGACGTGGGGAGCGATGGGAGAGAGAGAGAAGGACACACACACACGCTGACACATACACCGACACACTCACACGCAATGGATCCCATCGCAGACTTTGTGTGCCCATTGCTCACAGCCAGTTGTAGCCCAGATTGGTAGGTGAATAGGAGCGGGCCAGTCTGGGTCTCCTGTAAAAAACAACGCGCTCAGGACGCTCGGCCATGTTAGTGTTTCTCCTCCCGCCGTCACCGCCCCCGCGTTCATTTCCGCCGTCCATTTTAATCGACGTCGGGAATGTGAGATTCCCAGTCTGTCCTCTGCGTTCACACACTCACAAACACTCGGATGCTCGCGCACGTCACACACGCGAAGACATGCTCCGACACGAACGTGTTTAGAGATGTCCTCGTGCACACACACACACACACACACACACACACTCACACACCCTGCAGACCCCCTCCCATACATTCCACCTCTCCGTCAGAATAAGCTTGCCCGTCACTCAGTTGTTCCATCGAGGATGTCATCCTAAAGCAGTGAGCCTGCTCCTCTCCCCCCGAACCCCCTCCTTGGCTAGAGAGTCACACAATGGATCTGTGGCCATAGCCAGGACTCTGTTGACCAGTAGTGGCTACACAGGAGGTGGAGGAGGAGGAGGAGGAGGAGGAGGCAGGTCGTTCTGTAGCGTTTCGCCCTGGGGGCTAATCCCTGCTGTTCACAAACCTTGGGAAACAAACTCCCACCTCCTCGCCCCTCCCTTCTCCACCAACGCCCCCCGCACACACATTCCCAGGGAAAAACAAAACATCCCAGCCCAATCTCCAATTAAGACGGGTCTTAGACTGTGTACTGTACCCCCGCTATTCACCCCTCCCTCTGTCCCTCCCTCCATTACTTCTCCCCGGCCTCCCATGGCCGCAGGCTGGAATTAGTGCTGTCTCCCAGGTCCCTGCCCTGGCACTTAGTGTGTGTGTGTGTGTGTGTTTGTGTGTGTGTATGTGTGTGTGTGTGTGTGTGTGTGTGTGTGGGAGTGGGGGTCTCAGCATGGGCGGGAGGGAGCAGAGAAAAGGGAGCGAGTTGTATGTCCTTGGTAAACACAGTATTGTGGGATGTGACTGTCTGATCCCTGGTGCCCCCTTTCTCCTCTGTCTGTCTTTGCTCTCGTTAGGCCTTTCATTCTCTCTGGGTCCCACACTGCCCAGCTCCAATCCTAGCAATCAGGGCCTGTGACCATCCCCCTAAACACACACAGACGCACACACACAGTGCTGCAACATCCTATGGAGGTGTGTGTGCGTGTGTGTTTGTGTGTGTGTGTGTGTAGGGAGTGGGTGTTTCCTTTGCTGCATGTTCTGTGTATTCATAACTCTTGTTCCTGTTCGTTCACAGAGTATTAAAGCTTCCCTTCTTGAGTCTCGTTAACTGAGTGGAGGAGGAGAGAGTCCATTTCGATATGCACTTGAGTCACTCACACACACCGAATGGGAATAGAGCCTATACTAGGATTCCGTCAAGTTTCTCTCTCTTCTTAAATGAAGCATAACGCATTTAGAGATGCAGTCGGGTTCCTCTCGCCTGGTAAACGGAGTGGCGTTGATTTGACAAGTCCCCCGTTAGAGTCAGAGATGAGCCTGGTGTCCTCTTCAGCGCCGAGTCAAACCAAACAAGCCTCCGCTCTCTCTCCCCTCACTCCCTCAGTGTAATACTATTCACCCCGCCACCCTCCTCCTCTTGTCTTCTCTCTCTCCTTGCCCCTCGCAGTATAACTCTTCCCCTATCTCTCTCCCTCCATATATCTCTTCTCACGCTGCTCTCACTCTGTCCGTCTCCCACCCTTTTTTCTCCGCCCGCACCTTGAATGATGGCCCCTGCCCTCTCACTTCGCTCAGCCTTGTACTCGGAGACAGATAGAGAAAAAAAGATTGAGTGCGAGGGAGAAAGGGAGAGAGAAATAGACACAGAGACAGAGAGAGAATGAGAGACAGAGACGGAGGCAGAGACAGACAGAGAGAGAAAGAGAGACAAAGGCAGAGAGAGACGGAGACCGAGAGAGACAGAGACAGAGAGAGAGACAGATGGAGAGAGTCCTAGCCTCAGAGAGAGAGAGAGACACAGAGAGAGAGACAGAAACAGACGCAGAGAGACAGAGAAGGGATACAGAGCGAGACAGAGCGAGACAGGCACAAACACAGCCAAAGAGTCATGGTTCCAGAGAGAGACAAAGACAGATGGAGAAAGAAAGAGAGACAGAGACAGACAGAGACAGAAGCAGAGTCCTTGTTCCAGAGAGAGACAGAGAGAGAGAGAAAGAGAGACGGAGAGAGAGACAAAGGCAGAGGAAGTGAGAAAGAGAGACGGAGACAAAGAGAGACAGAGAGAAACAGAGACAGAGGGTGAGAGAAAGAGAGACAAAGACAGAGGGAGAGAAATAGGGAGACGGAGACAGAGAGAGACAGAGGGAGAGAGTCCGAGTCCCAGAGACGGAGGCTATGGAGGCCCGTGGGGTTCCCATGCTCTCGGAGGCCCCAGTCCGTCCCCGCCCTCTAAGAGGAAACCCTAACGATGTGTCTGTCCACACCACAGGGCGCCCCCGCCCGGTCCCTGCTCAGCGTCTTGGCTAGGTGAGCCTGCAGTTAAGGTGAAAACGATCCCATTCCCACAAGTTTGTGGATCTCACTCCTATTCACAAAAATCTTTAGGTTTATATTTCAGTAGACTGTGCAGCTGTTACTTTGCCCTGGCTAGCTTGCAGCTTAATAGTGCTGTGGTTTGGCAACTTCAAAGCTCCCAATATGTAGTTTTGAATTTTATTTATTTATTTTTTGTTTCTACGATTCACATGCATCGTTGTCCTCTACTCTTGGGCTTCCCTCTCAGTTTCCCTCCGTCTTCCTCCTTCTCTCCCACCTCCTCCGCCCCCCCCCACTTCCCTGATCGGGGCCTGCCGTGGAATGTCTGAGCACTGTGGGGGCTGCTCCTCTGTCTGTCTGTCAGCGGGGATGTGGGGCGAGTGCAGGCAGGCCCGCCCTCTAGCACCCTGGGAATCCGCCATGACACACACACACTCACGCACGCGCGCGCGCCCCTCTCGCTTCAGACCATCAGACCCAGAAATGTTAACAAAAAACCCCCAACTCAAAACACACCCGCTTCCTGTCCACTTTTGACACCTTTTCAGTTCCGTCTTCTCTGCTCCCCCTCTCTGTGTCTGTCAGCGTGCTGACCCTCGGTTCCACCTGACTGTGGTGGCAGGTTTAGCCTGCCGGCTGTTTGAGGGGAACCAAACCACTGGATCCAAACAGCTCAACAGTTCAATGTGAAGAGAGGCTTCTCCATGGTGTCTGGTGTCCACCTCCACAAAGCTGTGCTGTCTAGTGAGACCTTCAAAGAGTGTTCGCGCACGCACACACACACACACACACACACTCACACACACACACACACACACACACACACACACACACACACACAGCCAGCAGCAGCACCAGTTGTGACCTGTTCTTCCTCTGCCCTCTGGGTCTTTGATGCAGCGCGGCGTTTCCCTTTGTCCCTGTTTGGCCAATATGACAGGGATATGGGCCTGTGTGTCCCACAGGGGGGCAGATGGCCCTTAGAGGCAGACCCTGACGGGGGTGGTGGGGAGGCTATGAGGGCTGCAGGTGCTAACTCCCCCCTTTGAAACACACACACACACACACACACACACACACTCACACACTTACAAATACTCGGATGCTCGCGCGCGTCACACACGCGAAGACACGCACAAACACGCTCGTGTTTATAGTTTTTCTTTGCGCGCGCACACACACCCACACACACACACACACACAAACGGCTTCCCTTCAACCTTTCTGCTTCCCCTGAGGCCAGCCTGTCAGAATGTTTATTTTCTCTCGTGTCACCACCGGGGATCCCTCTCCAGCCCCCCCCGCCCCCCCCCGTCCCATTCTTCTCTTCTCTCTCGCTCTCACCTCTCCCTCTTTTTCCTCCTGACTGACGGATCGCCTCCTCGCTGGCGTGTGTTTTCGCCCCCCTGAGCTCCCGTGTTGCTCAGGGAGCCGAGTTGGCGTGAGCCGGACGCGGAGTGTCACCTCTCACTCCACCCGTCCGTCCGGAGGGGGAACACGGAGGGACGGACACCGTCCAACAAGAAAAAAAAAAGCTTTCTCTCTCGCTCTCCTCTCCACCTCCTTTCACGCTCTCATGCGCCCTGTCAGTCACCCTCGCTCCACTTCTCACAAACACACTTGGGAGGAACTCTAAACATGGCGAGGTTTCCACTTGAACCTGCTGACATGACGTCTCCGTTCCCCACTCTCCTCTCCCTCTCCCTCCCTCTGCTTCTCTCCGTCCGTCGTTCTCTGTCTCTCCATCCGGCCGTCTTCCTCTCTGTCCGTCTCTCTCTCTGTTGCTCTCTCTCTGTCTTCTCACTGTCTCTCTCTCTGTGTCTCTCCGCGTCGTATCGGCCTTAGAGGTCGTGAACGCAGATTGTTTTCCAGCCCTGGCAGGACACTTTGGAAACCTGGTAGTAACGGCTGCAGCCTTTGAGAGGAGCCAGGCCTCCTAACGTTTAAGTGTAAAAGCAGAGAGTAACTGAAGATCCGAGGAAAGAGGATGTCTGGGACGTCCACTTTTATTATTTCCCAAGGAGCGTCGTCTGCTCGGTGACTAATGGGCTCTAACAGCCGCTCACTCCAGAGCTGCCTGTCTCCCCGTCTGTCTACCTGCTTCTCTCCCTGGCTGTCTGTGTGGCTGCCTCTCACCCTGCCTCTTACGTGCCTGGCTGGTTGGCTGGCTGTCTACCTTCCATTTTTCCAGGCTGGCTGGCTGTCTCTGTCCCCGGCTGGCTGGTTGCCTGCCTCCCTCTGGCTGGCTAGCTGGCTGGCTGGCTGGCTGCCTCTCTCCCTTACTGACTGGCTGCTTGCCTGTCAGTATCCGGTAGGTAGGCAGCAGGCAGGACTATCTGTCTAGCTTGTCGTCCATGCAGTCAGGGCCCAGCCAGCATCAGGGTGCTGCCTTCTGATGAAGGACTCCAGATATCACCCTCGTGCTCCTTGCACGCCCCAGTTAGTGTCTGCCCAGCATACACACACACACACACACGCACGCACACACACACACACACACACACACACACACACACACACACACAGATGCACACGAACACATACATACACACACACACACACCTACACACACACACACACACACACACACACACACACACACTTTCATGTCTCCCGCAAGGCGGCTGTCTGGCTGCATGCTGGCGGATGGGGGGATGAAGGAGCAGCCAGCAGGATGATAAGACGAGGGGAGGAATGATGCTCCCTGTGTTTCCTGGTCACGGCAGATCGCAGGGGGCGATAGGCAGCCGTGTGTGTATACATGTGGGAGCGCCGGCACACACCGCAGGAAAAAAAATAAGTACACCCAGGGAAAAATAAAGAGCTTGCTTATTAACGGCAGTGGCTAACGAGCAACTCTGTGTGGTCATGGTTGGGTTGGAAATGTTCTCCGAGTGTACCAGAGAATCCGTCCCTCTCTCCCCCCACGGGCTTCGACGCGCACAGGTGTGAAGGCAAAGCCTCTTTTAATGCCTCCGCTGTTATTACCATTGTAATTACATAGGATAATTCCGGGAGCTGGTTTCTACTGGCGACGGCATGGGGGCCGTGTGCACTGAAGGAAGGGGTGAGCCTGTCCCGACTCGTCGGGCAGAGGGAAACGCTATCCCGGGAGATGTGGGTTTGATCCGCTTCGGAGAGCACGAGGACACACACACACACACGAACACACACACACAAACACCCGTTTGAACCTCTTAATGTATGGTGGTGTACAGCGCCGAGTGTTTCATGTTCATTCACAGATGAACAGGAGTGATGCCCTCTGTCTCTCACGCGGTTGAGTCCAGAGGGATGAGGGAACGCATGGCAGACAACAAAGCGGCTCTATCGGACACGGAGACATGCTTCTTTCGTTTGTTTGTACAACTTTACAATCAAATTTTAACTGGTCGGCAAGGGTTTAAATAGTCCAGCACCTGCTCGCCGTTGAATGTTTAACGAGAAGAAATTGAGCAGTGATGAGGCTTTGAGGGTGTGTGTGTGTGTGTGTGTGACAGAGGGGACAGGGTGGAGGTGACCTCAGGGGGCGGGTCTAGGGCCACCAGACACCCGCTGGTTCACCCTCTCCCTCTGCTCCTCGGTGACCTTTGGCCTGTGGGCTGAGAAATGGGCGTGGACCAGGAGCTCCCAGAGTTTATTATTTCCTGCCTCTCCTCCTCTCATGCCCTTCTTTATCTAGCTAGGAAGGGGGATGGGCATGTGTGTGTGTGTGTGTGTGTGTGTGTGTGTGTGTGTGTGTGTGTTTTTGTGTGTGTGTGTGTGTGTGTGTGTGTGTGTGTTTGTGTGTGTTTGTGTTTGTGTGTGTCTGTGAAAAGCATCACTCTCCAATTTCAGCATGCCCACCAATCATCGGATCGTTTCAACCACTATCCCAGTCCATTCTCCGTTCCCACAAAGCCTTCCCTTGAGTTTCACATGAAGCCACTCCTTGAAGTCGTTGGTCGAGGTGAGGTGACTCTCTGAGCTCATAGGATAGCTGGGACACTTCCTCCCTCAGACAGGCAAGGCTATTTTTTTTTTTTAAATCTGTCACACACCCCCCCCCCCCCCTCCACCTTTCCCTCTCTCCGTCCCTCCGTCCCACTGCTCCTCCGTCCCCTCCCTTTGAGGGCAGCCATCCGGTCACCTCCTCCCAGCCGGGCGTCGGGGTGAATATGGCAGCTGGAGGGCCATTGTGGCAGGCGGGCGGGCGGGCGTCCCCAGGCTCGGGGTCTAGCTAGCGTGCTGGTGCCCAGGATCAAAGGCCTCCCTGCCAGTCTGCCTGCTCAGAGAGCTGCCCCTGCAGAGGAGCACTGGAATGCTCCTAATTACCCTGTCCCTCTCCCTTCACACTCCCCTTCTCCAGAATCCAATGAGAGAGAGAGAGAGTGTGTGTGTGTGTATGTGTGTGTGTGTGTGTGTGTGTGCGTGTGTGTGTGTGAGAGTGTGTGCGTGTGTGTCAATGTCTAAGAGAAGCAGAGAGGGGGAATGATTATGTAGCTGTGTGAATGTGTGTTTAGGTGTGTGGGAAGGAGAGAGACAGTGAGAGTGTGATTGTATAGCTGTGTATGTGTGTGTGTGTGTGTGTGTGTGTGTGTGTGTGTGTGTGTGGGTGGGTGGGTGTGTGTATTTAGGCATGTGAGAAGGCGAGAGACAGAAGAGTGTGCTTGCATAGCTGTGTGTGTATAAACTAAAGGTGTGAAAGAGAGAGTGAAAGAGAGAGAGAAAGAGACAGAAACTGTACTTGAATTGCTATGTGTGTGAGCATACTTGTATTTAATTAAATATGTATGAATGTGGAATTTGTGTATGCGGGAATGTGTTTGAGTATGTGTGTGAAAGAGCGAATGCGAGTATGTGATTGTGTGATTGACGGTGTGTGTGTGTGTGTGTGTGTGTTCGTATGTGTGTGTGTGTATTTGTGTGTGGGTCCTGCACTTGAGGGCTCAGGCTAGGCCAATGTGTGTGCAATGCAGTGCGACTCTAAAGCTTACGTGTGCAGAGCAGCAACTGCAAGCCAAACCAGAGAGAAAGTTTGGGAAGGCCGGGAGGAGGAATACGACTCACTGAACATGCGGTCCTTTAGACCAGAGAGAGAAAAGAAGAGAGAAATTCCACCCTACATAAGCAGATACAGTATAACTAGTGTGAGAAAAAGAACATTCCCTTCTGCAACTGCAAAGACACCTCACTCTTTGGCTTTGTTTGGTTTTCTTCTTCTTCTTCTTCTTTTTCTTCTTTTGCCACTACAGCAAACATTGTTGTCGCCGTTGCTGGTGACGACAAGGTTTTCGCTTGGGTTGTTCTGAAGGAGCGGGGCTTCAAGCTGTGGGTCCGGTGGTCATGCAGATGCCCTCTGTCTGTTCTGCTCGCTCTAACTCTACAACCAGGACATTCCGGGCTGGGCAGCGGGGTGGGGCCGTGAGGGGCGGAGGGGTGGGGGGCAGAGGTATGGATGGAACATGGAGGAAGGTGGGGCGGTGGTGACACTGGAAGCGGGAAGAGAGAGGGGTCGGGGCAGGGCGGTGTGGGGGGGCTCGCTCCCCGGGGGTGGGGTTGGTGGGTGGGTGGGGGGGTGCTGTGATCAAGGAGTGTGGAAAGGGGATGTGTCGTGGAGATTAGGAAAGGGGAATGTTTCTCAGGGTTCCTATGGAGCTTAATAGATTCTGTTCACACCGTGGCACACACTGAGATGAGACGAAGAGAGAGCCAGTGTGACCGCTCAAATCAGACTGTGTGTGTGTGTGTGTGTGTGTGTGTGTGTGTGTGTGTGTGTGTGTGTGTGTGGCGGGGCAAGAACGAGGGGCGGTGGGGGGGTGGAATCTTCCTACAAGCTACAGGTTGACTCTATTGTTAAGCCTTTGCTTGGGGGCCTGGAGCCTTCCTACAGTCTGTATTTTAGTTGTGGAAACACACAATGCCGTACTGTCTCTGCTGACTCTGACACGCTCAGTGTAGCTGTTCCACGTGTGGTCTGCAACTCTGCTGTCCTCCCCGTACTAACACGGGGGTTTCTAACGAGCCTCCTTGTGCTTTCAGGTGTCCCGAGCGGACGAAGGTGTGTGTGTGGAGCGCCGAGGCTGCTGGCTGGGGTGAAAGGTCGCCATGGACGGTGGCCTAACGGTCCTCCTGTCCACTGTGCTCTGTCTCAGTCACACACTGCTGGTCAACTGCTCGTGTAAGAATGCGGCCTGTCCGCCTGTCTGTCTGTTCTCAAACGTTTTGAAATCCATGTGAAAAGGACACATTTGAGTCTGTCTGCCTGTCTGTCTGTTAATGAATGCGTCTCACACATTCCTTTCTCCCTCCCGCCTGCCCTTTCCTTCCCCTCCTCCACCAGCTCAATACCCGTCGTTCCGCTCTGAGCCCGTCTCCGTGGTCCAGAGTCCGGGTTCCGTCGCTCGCCTGCGATGCGTCGCCAACCCGCCCGGCGCCGCCCTGTCCTGGAGGTTCAGAGGTCAAGCGCTGGATGCCGCGGCCCAGCCAGAGGTGGAGGTCAGCGGGGGCGTCCTGGTCATCCCCCGCCTCCGGCCCCAGCACGTGGGGGTGTACCAGTGTGTGGCGCATTTGGACCACGGGCCCGCCATTGCCAGTCGCCTCGTGCGGGTGGACATAGCAGGTGAGTACGCCGTCTAGGATACCCAGGCATTCATAGAGCAGTAGCAGTCAAATGTTGTGACACACTTTTCTATTCAAGTGAATGGCTTTGAACATATAGGTAGGTACATAGACAGAGATATAGGCATGTATGAAAAGACATAGCCAGTATGTACTGTGGACAGGTTCTACACACTGTATACTGTATATGTGTTTATACTATATTATGTTATGTCTACGATGTAGTCCGAGATTTAGGTATATACAAATGTACATGTATGTGGCTGGTATGTACTGTAGACAGGACCTTTCACAGGGATAGAGACATGCAGGTTTAGACATAGCAGTTATGTATGCAGCCATATGACCTCCAGACGTATTGTACGGACGCACACCCACTGTGGTATGTGGATAGTGGATAACGCT
The DNA here is from genome assembly GCA_036024795.1 of Galaxias rostratus. Taxonomy (NCBI): domain Eukaryota; kingdom Metazoa; phylum Chordata; class Actinopteri; order Galaxiiformes; family Galaxiidae; genus Galaxias; species Galaxias rostratus. The sequence continues at coordinate 9,971 of JAVQJS010101329.1, forward strand.
TCACGAACAAACAGAAGGGATTGTAAAGATTGTAAAGTCGGACACATTCTAGATAAAAGTTCTAGGGGAACAATGTATAGACACTCACAATGCTTGAAGTCGGTCACACACACGCACACACACACACACAAACACACACACTTGAGGGAAAGAGTCGTGCATACAAGGGCATGCTCCATTACACTTCAAAGTGGTTTGGGAATGGAAGGGAAAGAAAGGGAGGAAGTGTGTCTTTGAAAATCGGAAAGCCGAGTCCCGTTCCGGCAGCACTCAGTGTGGCGGCGCGGCCTTGAGGGGGAGGGGGTTTAATCAAGCTCCCGTCCAGACGCTTCTTAATGAGCCGGGGGACTTCCTGTGTAGGGAGCTCACTTCCTGTGAGAGCCGAGAGAGAGAGCAGGGAAGGTGGGGGGGCGGCGGACCACCGTGGTCCAGCAGGGGGACGGCAGGTTTTAATCCAATGATGAAGTGGAACAGGAGATACAAACGGACCGGGCCAAGACAAACTCCCCGATGCCTGGATGGAAACCCGGTGGCTCGGTGTGTGTTCATGTTGGACCGCAGCTCGGAGAGATCGACTGCCGAATGACCAAGTCTCTCTTTCTCTCTCTCTCTTTCTCTTCTTCTCATAATCTCTCGTTCTCCCCCCCTTCTCTCTCTCTCTCTCTCTCTCTCTCTATGTCTATCTCTCTCTATGTCTCTCTCTCTCTCTCTCTCTCTCTCTCTCTCTCTCTCCTGTAGAAATAGCAGAGTACGAGGAGACGCGGCGGCGCTCGTTGGCGGTGGCCGAGGGCAGTAGCGTGGTGATCGAGTGCCCCCTGCCCCACAGCCAGCCCCCTGCCCTGCCCAGGCTGAAGGTGCGAGGGCAGAGGCTGGAAGTGGCCGACTCCAACGGTACGCCGTCAAACCCGTTAGAACACAGTCTATTTTAACCCATCGAAATATTATGTCTGGAGTGGACTTCAACTAGTCAGTCGCAGATTTTGATTTTTGGAGCTACATTCTCTTTGTTTCAGATGTCTATGTAGTCCTGCCCTCTGGGAACCTTCAGATTATCTCAGTTTCCCCCCAGCACCAGGGCATGTATAAATGTGGTGCGTACAATCCTGTTACAGAGGAAACCAGGGTGCAAGCGCATGGCACTAAGCTAATTGTGAAAGGTTAGTCTGATATTACTATATGTTTCTGTTAATTAGTATTTTTACTTCTTCTAGATAAATCCTGTATGAACTCTGTGTTCCCCAAAAACACCAGAAACAAACACATTCCCTCCGAGAGAACAGGATAAAGGCTTCTCATTCATGTTTGTTCATTGATGAGGATAAAGGTTGACTTGTAATGAAGTAGCATTTTTTTCTCCGGGGGGGGGGGGGGGGGGGGGGGGGGGGGGGGGGGGGGGGGGGGGGGGGGGGGGGGGGGGGGGGGGGGGGGGGGGCGGGCCGCCCCCCCACATGAGTCGCAGCAAACGAGTGCCCCGTCTGGCCATGAAAAGGGGGCCGATTGAAAATTAATGAGGGATGGCTAGCCGTGGACAGAGGCTGGGTTGAGCAGGTAGGAGAGCAGGCTGCCAAAGGATAGAGAAAATAAGGGGAGGGAGAAAGAGAGGGAGGGGGAGAGGTAGA
>JAVQJS010101332.1:0-11352 GCA_036024795.1 Galaxias rostratus
ATATATCTTGCACAAACAATTGTTCTTGTGATTAAAATCAGTCAATTCCCTTGCTTTTGTGTCTGTGGTTTTGTAATGTTATGGCACCTAAATAGTTGGTTACATGCTGCTGTTGAACACGTGATTGTTTTGTTTTGCTGACAAGATCTGTTATCTCAACTGTAATGTGAAATATAATGGAACACCCTGTGCATTATTTCTATAATCTCGTGAATGCACAAGGGAACAGGGAAGTGCAGATAACAATAGGACTTTGCGTCTGATCTGTGCTGAGTCATTTTGGGTGGGAACTTCATGTTTAGCATAAAGCTACCAGACAAGCCAATTATATGTCTGACCTAACATAAACGGAAAGTCTAGCCGTAGGCATTAACTCTAGGGGTGGTATGACCAATGTACACTGTCAATTACACATTGCATGAGAAGACTTAAGATAAAAATCGTTGGGTTGCTGTCATGATTTAGGCAGTTCACTGTGCAGGGTTTATGGTTGGGTAGAACAGAGACATCCCTAGTGCAGGAAACTTGATATTTGCCCTATGCAATTTATATTTTTGTGCAAATACACCTGGACCTTTGAAAATTATGTTAAGTATTTTACCACCCTCTCATTGCATAGACATTATTTGGTTTGTACAGCAATTTCAGTGTATATTGGTTCTGTTTCAAACTCCATATCCCATTGTCTCTGAAAGGGATTCTTTTCCATGGCTTGGCCATTGGAAGACATTAATGGTACTAGGATGTACAGAACTTTTTTGTGGTGGTCAGGTACTTCTAACATTGGTAGGTATGTTGGAGCACACGTAGCATGGCCTCAGATTATAACAGTGTTCTGAAAAAGAGTAACATCGGAAATCAGGGATGAACATGATGAAATATTCAGCAATGTTGCAGGGATTAGTGCCCGATGGTAGATGCACTTCTCTCAAATGGATGATCGGATGAAGTACTACTTCAGTGCTTCATCAGTGTAATGACTCCGCAAAGAACACTTTCAACTCCATACACCAGACTGTTCAATGCTCTGAAGACATTTACTAACTATTCAAGGACACATAAAAAAGGTATATGTCGTTTCTCATTTGCTTCTTTTTTATGGAAGAAGAAGCAACAAATGTGATGTTGACATGCTCATAGAGAGAGGAGGGCGGTCAGAGGATTAAAGAGGAGCACTGCTTTAGTGATTTAACAGCGCTTTAGCTGTGACAGAATGGATTGAGTGAACCAGGCAGGCATAACAGTGACTGGCGTACATACAAAAAAGGAACCATGGGTATATGAGGGCTTACAAGGGCAAAGGAACACATAAAATTGTTCATTCAACAAGTGTATTAAAAATAGTTGTTTTAAGAGCTAAAGAAAGGAATTTCAAGGTAAGATAAATAATTGTATCTGTTAGGGAAAGCTATGTGTTTAATGTGGTAGATTTGTCATTAATGTCTGTATTAGAAATAGGATGTACAAGTGTACAGTAATAATATATCTGGGTCATACGTCATTACCAATGTAAATAGTTTTTACTTCTCAGAGATGTGCACCCAAACACATGATACTTGCATAGATCATCTTTTTATAATAGTTAATGAGATATCTTTTGTCTGAAAATTTGATTAACATCACAAGACTCATCATTACATATAATATGTGCAATGTTTTATACAGGATTGGAGGTAATTTAAACCATGAAAGAGTTTTCTTTTTTTTGTACCAATAAGCATATTCATCCATCCGTCTAATTGATCAAAGAGCCATTTCTTCTGAAATCTAGAAAATAGTTGGGGGACTGAGGAAAAGGGTATTGGGAGGGTGGGACAAAGGAAGAGGAGACATTTTTATTTTTTAAAGCTTTGAGGTTTTAAATTTTGTATTGATATTGCGGCTAGTTAATCCCTTTATGTTTGGAGAGAAGAAAACAGAAGGGAGGGGTGAATTCAGAGTAATATTACAGGCATGGCGGGTTATGGGCGGGGTATGATGTCCGAGAGCCGGAGTAACAAGGATTAGGGTCATCCATGTAGAGCATCTGGCTTAGCATTGTCCAATGCAAGCAAGTATGACGCTCTGGGACTAGAGGTGACACTTACACACACTACATATTAAAGAGTGTCTGTATACACGATGACGCTCTGCAAGTACAATTGACACGTTGAACAATTCTTGAATTTATCATGACTGTTCCACAGCTGATATGAGGTTGACTGTGGTCAGAATCCGGGCCCGCCGGGCAGCGGAACCATCAGAAGCGGAGCCTGAACCGGAGCCAGAGATTGCTCATCACATCCCGCCGGAACACCACCCTGGTTCTGAACATCACTCTGGCTCAGAACACCACTCTGTCTCAGAACACCACCTTAACACAGAACACCACCCCAGTCACAACTATGACAATATGAAGAACAAGTTCATGAATGAGATCGGCAGATTGCCACGTAAGTCGTCACTGGCATGTCTCTGGCATAAAGAAAACGAGATTTAGGGCTATGGATATTGTTTCTTGTTAAGTATATTTTAATTAATCGCTCAATTTGTTTTATACCTGATTCCTCTTTAAATAACACATTTTTTGTTTAACTTCAAGGGCATTGCTACTGGCTTTAACAAGAGTGTGAACTTTATCAATACAATTTTATCACTGTATTATCTGTAATAAATACATTTTAATTGCTGCTCACGTTTAATAATAATACAAACCATCCAGTGTTCTTTGGTATAATGTACGTGTGATGTTACCCCTTTCTTTTCCAGTCCCCATGTGGGCGGTAGGAGCCATTGTCGTATTGGTTCTGGCCTTAGTGGCATGCTTTATTTTCTGTATCTTCAAAAAATGCTTTGGAAAAAAGAAAAAACCAAAGAGGGAGAGAAGGGAAAGAAAGGGTGGTGGTCGCAGAAAGAAAAAGGGAAACGAAGGAGACGGAGAGGCTGGCGAGAAGGTAGCTTCAGAAAAATAAAATACAAACAAAATGTTTGTTCATTCAAATATATTCAAATTCAAATATTTTTGTCGTGATTTTTAGTTAAGGATATTATCTGATTTTGCCTTTAAGAAAGCAATACATTATTTCAACGTGGTAGAAATAGGGCTTTGTTTGCATACATATGAGATTCAGCAGCTTATTAATTGATGTAAAATAAGATCACATGTTTTTGCCCTATGCAGGAAGGTGAAGACAAAAAGGAGGGGGAAGATGAAAAAGAGGAACAAGAAAAGTTAGGTAAACTGGAGTTCACCCTAGACTACAACTTTACAGATGCCCAGGTATGGCCTTCTTCATTTGGAACAAAATGTATAATGGCTATCTACATGCCATTAGTTTTCCTTGCATTCATTTTGAGAAGAAATTAGGATTGACAAAAACTGGGTCTCCTAATCAATTAGAAGACTTTTATGTTGTGTCAGTCACTAACATCCAGCCATGTTCCTGCTCTTTGTCTTTAAAGCTCATAGTGGGTATCCTGCAGGCTCAGGATCTTGCTGCCATGGATATGGGGGGGACCTCTGACCCCTATGTCAAAGTGTATCTGCTACCAGACAAAAAGAAGAAGTATGAGACCAAAGTTCAGCGAAAGAATCTTTGTCCTGTTTTCAATGAGACCTTCATCTTTAAGGTTAACCATCGCGTCTGATCAAGATGTTCAGTTTACTTTTGGATGTTTGTTTTTTCTTAGACTTCATGTCTGTGCTGTGGCTTGTGTTAAATTTTCAGGTTGTACATTATCTACAGTAACAGTTGTTTCCTGACAAGTTCTGGTTTCAGAAGCTGAGGGTTTATTTCCCTGCTGCAAAACGTAGTTGGTCTTATGTTCCCTTAATGGTGTCCTTTGATTTTTTCCCTTAAAAAAAATCTATTCAGACTTTATTTGTTCTCTGCTTTATGCATGATTCCATTGTGAATAACATTTCATTATTTTCCCTCTATCAAGATTCCATACGCAGAGTTGGGTGGAAAGACTTTGGTGATGCAGGTCTTTGACTTTGACCGTTTCTCCAAACATGATGAAATTGGGGAAATCAAGATACCAATGAACAGTGTGGATTTGGGACAGCCAATTCAACAATGGCGGGATCTTGAGGGTGGTGAGAAGGAGGAGGTGTGGAAATTATTTTGTTAACAATTTGAATGCCTTTGTAAGGTTTACATATACAGAACTATAAAATTATTAATCCCTATTGGCATTGGCTAATTCTATGTCTTTTGAGTTATTTTGTCTTTTATGAATATTAATTCTCATGTTTATTTAGTAAATACAAATTCGAAAGATCCATTGCCTCTGCAATATTTCACATTATATTTGATTTAAATGTTTAAAGCAATTCATAATTATATCAATTATATTATTATGTTATAAATTATGTATTGTTTCAATGTTTATTTCAGCAAGAACAACTGGGGGATATCTGTATCTCTTTGCGTTATGTACCAACGGCTGGCAAACTCACTGTCAACATAATGGAGGCAAAAAATCTGAAAAAGATGGACGTTGGTGGCTTATCCGGTAATAGTCCAAAATAATGAAATTCCCCCAAATTTTATGATTAATCTTTAAGGCCGAAATCATTTTCGATGACTTGTTCAGTTCGATCTTGCGTCTGACTGAATACTAAAACATAACACAAAAATTATTTATTTATTTTCTCCATCCTCTCTACGTCAGATCCATTCGTAAAGGTTGTTCTGCAGCAAAATGGAAAACGAATCAAGAAAAAGAAAACAACAGTCAAGAAGAACACACTCAATCCTTACTTTAATGAGAGCTTCAGTTTTGAAATTCCTTTCGAACAGATACAGGTATGCATCTCATAAGTGTGCCACAGTTGTATATTAAAATTGACAATGTCACTGCATCTTCATTTAATTTCTCTACTTCGTCTTTTCAGAAAGTGCAGGTTGTCATTACTGTTTTTGACTATGACAAGCTCGGGAGCAACGACGCAATCGGCAAAACGTTTATGGGTTATGGAGCTACAGGAGTTGGTCTCCGCCATTGGACGGAAATGTTAGCTAATCCCAGACGCCCAGTGGCTCAGTGGCACACTCTGCTGCCAGAAGAAGAGGTGGAGGCGGCTCTTAAGGCAAAACCTCGTTGAAGTCCAACAGTTATTGAATCCACTTTTAGTTTAAGTTGTTAGATATGTTATTGTTTATAATCGTAATCTCTGTGTTGTTTTAATCCTTTACAATACCCTCAGAGTTAAAACACTGTTAACTTTTGTCAGTTATTTGTACTTGTGTTTCTGTTAGAGTGTAAGTTAGAGAGAGTTGTTCCAAAATGTGTGCACGGGAAACACATTAGGTTGTTCGTGTTGTCTAAATATCTAACTGTGGGCATATGTCTTCGAAAATGTGAGCATTTTATTTAGTAACTTAAAGGTGCAGTATGTTGTTCTAGAGAATCGTGGGAAATGCAAGAATTTTTTATCACAACACCAAAAAATCAACCTCCTGAGTCTTTGGCCCCTCCTATCCCTGTCAATGTCCCATTCCACTCATGTCAGTGACTGACTTTACTTAATGAGCCTGAGTAAGGCAGTGTTTTATGAATCCTGAGCATGTGGTATTTATTTTTTGGTTCTCACCAACAATGCATAAAGCCTTGTGTAATGAGGCGAAAAACAAAAGAATTCCGCTTGGAAACACTCCAAATCAATGAGCACAGACATAATTGACCGTTTCCACAGTAACAACATACAGTTAGTAAGATAATGTAACAAAAACTCAAATTTAATAATTGTATTCCCATGTCAGTATGAGCGAATGAATGACAATCGTTTTTATTTAGCTGCGATTTGCGCCATAGCTACTGTACAATGCCGACTGTGTCCAACAAATGCAACAAATTACGCTCTTTTGACTTACATTTGGTGCGATATTTCCTAATGTTCTAAAACGGCACTAGTCAATATATAAGCCAATTCTTTTTAAGATAATTTGCAACGACTTCAACAGTCTTGCAAGTAGCCGATTGGTCAAGGACGACTGGCGCAGGTTTTCGGCCTGGGACTTTAAGATGGATCGGCTCTTTTTTTGAGAGCGGCCAAAAGTGTGCAAGAAGTGAGTTTTGTTGTTGTTGTTGTTTTTTCACAGTTTGGTGTTAAAAGCATCTGCTGATCTTCAAGACACATTTTGATTAGTAGCGTTGTGCTATGTGGTACAGTAACTAAGCTTTGACATCAGAAATGGAAAAATATAAATAAAAGACAAACAAACAACATGATACCGGCCGATTTGGCCTGGAATTAGGAAGTATGTAATAAACGTAAAATCTTTCTTTATTTTTCTAACTTAAAGCTACAAATTCAAACGTACATACCTCACCTTTAAGTACTTCCACTGTGATGGGCACCAGTTTCTTGTTTGAATTAGTTGTGCTGTAATAAATACAGTATGTATATATATATATTTATATATTTAAAGTATGTGATAAGAATTATGGATGCCAACTCTTTTGATATGCTCCTTCCTTATTAGTGATGCAAATAAAAACTTATTTTGGAAGTGAGTTGGGAAGAATGTTTGCGAAATATGTAGTTCCTCTTGTGCAGTTCAGGGGAAATACATAGGGGGCGCTACTCTACCCGTATCATTACACAATGTTGCTTAGCAACAAACAATACCTTGTTCACATACAGACTTCACGCTTTAGGTGAATTTGGAAAATACTGGAAACAAAGGCATAAGTGTTGTTCAAAAGTTATCCAGAGAGTTACATTGAGTTAATTGGCAAACGGGCATGGCATATTAACATCCGTTCGTTAAAATTGTAAGGTAATTGCACATAAAGTTAGAAACGTTTTGTCAGCTAACAGACATAAATTAGATGCGACGATAACGTTTTTAGGCGACCGACTACAGCAACGTATTGAGGACAACAATCTACCGAGTAAGTAGTTCATTATCGATCTTCACTGAAATTAAAAAACTGAAATGCTGCTATGATGCTGCTATCCATTGATTAATTTGAAGGATGGCCACCGGACGAACTTTGGAAGGCGCTGGCTGCATAACTTGGTGGGGCTTCAGCCCCGCGCGTGACCTTTTGTTTATGCCTACAGCTGCAGGTGTGGAAAACAAAACTTGAGGATTATGGTTGTCTTTCAATTTTTTTTTCATTTTGCATGCCCATTCAATTTTCCCCCTCTTAAATATTTCAGGTCAAATTAGACGGAAAGGGGAATTAAACGTATTACTAGTGGGCAGTGGGGACCCAAGACATGTGTTAAAAACAATTTCAGAACTGAGTGAAACGGACAGCCTTCATGTAAGTTCTAAATCTTACTATTGACAGAACCTTGCAAGTCGGATCTTGTACCTTCACTTTTTTCACTAAACTAATGGGGGCATACTCAAATATTCGGGACGGCTATTAGGACTGATGACCTTTTGTTTTAAAGTTATGGGTGATAGAAAACAATATGGAGGTGGTGGCAAGACAACTACTGCTCCTCTTCCTTGCCCTGACACACCAAGAAAGCATGGGACTTCATGGTAACTGTTTTAGGCCCAAGTAATTACATTCATGTACAAATTTGTTCAGAAAAACTTCGCAGTTAGGCTATGATTATTTACAGTAATGTCCCACAGTCTATATTAGTGATGAATTTTCCAGTTGGAAGAGTGAGTTATCCATTGGGATGATTAGTTGCTAATGGTAGCTTTGGCCCTGGTTGTGTCCATAGAGAAAACAGAGATTTTTCTGGAGGTGTTTGGGAACAGTGAGATCCGTAGTCAGACAGATGAAATTCTAAAACATGCTGCATCACAACTCTGTCTAGCTGTCACAGAAACATTGGAAACAGCTATGCACCCCTGCCTTGACACCACATTACTCAAGGTAGGATTTTGTCCCATGTGCTAGCCTATGTTTTATAACAGTTTCAGAACAATCAAAACTGCCAAAATATAAAAAATCATGTAATGATTAATAAATGTTAAAAATAGCATGTAAATTCATTGCATACTTGCATACTGTGATCTAAACAGTTTAAGGAGCGTGATGAATTAGCCAGAATATTCAAGATGTGGGTCCATCCTCCATCCATTGGGCTTCATGCCCCGGGATCGATGGCCAAAGCTTGGGATGGCAGGGTTAGGCAGCACCTAGGGACAAGGTACGATCACCGAATCGGCTGCTTTGACTGGGACCTTACCATGAAATTGCACCAGAAAGACGTAAGTCACTAATTTTGCATTCATATTTTTTTTTATTAGAGGCGTTGTTAGTAATATTTACACCTTTTAATCATGAAAATATGATACTTTAACAGACGAAAGGGATGATTCCAAGACAGAAAATGCAATACTTATTTTATATCATAACATCTTTTTACAGGCCTTAAAAGCTTCTTAAGTGTTGTGGTTGTGAAAATGGATTTGTTGTGCATTTATAGCAATAACTCTTTATGAACAACACCAGCAAGCACTCTAATCACATTAGCGGAAAAGCAAATATTAGCAAGCAAACATTTATTGGATAACATTTTGGCCAGTTGACCCTGAAATCTCTGCTGTCATGCAACCTTTTATTCTGCTGAGTTGACTGACTCTCGTCCAGCACATTTCATTGCCTGTGTTAATTGCATATTACAAATAAACTTGAAACTTGAACCTTAAATACAAAGGTAACAAACCTTGACAATGCTGCCAACAGACATTTGGGCTGTGAGACATCACCCATGGCACCTGCAAGCTCTGGTTTAGTGTGTGCAGTATGACCTGACAAAAGTAACACATTTTATTGCAACTCTTTTTAATTCAGTGTGGCGTCATTAACAAACAACAGTATGTTCAATGGAGAGAACGGGGCCTGGCCTTTGAAATGCGAGAAGGTCTCTACCAAATTGCCAATCAGAGTTTACTGTCCACACGGATTTTCAATCAGGTAAGTTTTGTTTTCCATCATTTTTGTCAATGATTGAGAGTTGTATGAAGAGTTTGACAATGATTAATAGTTTATCTTGCCTTTCAGAGGGGCGACAAAGTGGCTGTCAGAGGCTATTGGGGAGACATTGTTTCTGGTCCTTACCTGTCCTTTGGCATTGAGACTGGTCAACAGGACCTTCTAAAGAAACTGAATGGACAACACCTCAAGGTAAAGTGAAATACGTGGTAACTATATTCTATTTGATTTTTGCTATAGTGTCCAGATTAGCCACAAAGATGATATGTCTCTGATTTAGTTTCTCTACTCAACTTGTCACAGACGGCCCAAGATATCTCCTATACCAATGTGCAGACGCTGTTCCAGTCTCTGTCCTGTAGAGGATGCAGTCAGAGTACTTTTCAACCAGACACAGAGAGGGCTGAGGCAAAGCAGCCAACGTCACAATCTGAGACCCATCACAAGCCCAACATCAGTGGTAAGACTGCTGTATAGAGAATACATGATACATAATATACACTACATAGATATGTCTTATTAATACAGCATTTAGTAATAAAGTAGAGCACAGGGATACCTTTTTGTATTGCTTAATGTCATAGTCTCTGTTCGTTTCCAGAGCTTATGAGACTGCGTGGAGTGTCGGTTTCTTTTCTACCTCTAGACTCTCTCAACAAACTCCCGGAAAAACAGAAATTTAATCAGTTCTTCAATGTTATCTGTTTCGCTACCAGGTGCTCAACCTTTACTTAACTGGTGGAACATTACTAATTAATGAATTAGACATTCAGTATAGTTGGTTAAATGTGTGATTAAATTAAAATAAATTTGTAATTAGTTTCTGATTGTAACCTAACATGGTAATATAGAAAATATATCAAGTGTATCACAGCAATATACAGGGCCTTATTTGCTGTTATTTGTTTCTTGCCCTTTCAATATTTGCGTTTGTGTACTTGCTGTTCTGAAGTCAGCAGAGTTCAGCTTTTATTTCGCCAACTTTTGCTTCTGCCAATATCTAATCTATTTGTGTTTAATTTTTTTTAATGGTTCTAAAGCATGGTGCAGCATTTGAAGCCAGCGCTAAGACAGACTGCCGCACCAAATGCTGTACTCTTTGTGGAGTTGGCCAAGTGAGTATATTTTCGGTTGTATAGTCACTTGATTATCTTATTTTAATTCACCAGCTTTATGGCAAACATTTGTTGGCCAGTACAGGCAGACACACTTGCTAAAGTTTAAGCAAAGCTTATCATGTAATTATCACTATAATACTACTAATAATATACTGTATAATTATAAATGTTTTTGTCTAATATCCAAGGTACTTATTGGACCTTACTAAAGAACAGGAAAAGGGTTTTGCAGAAAGAGTCAGTGAGCTGGCTAAAGAGATGGGATTTGAGCCGTGTCATCAGGATAAAGAAGATGATGTCCAAGCCATTTTCATATTGCAGAAGGGGTGAATCTGTCACAATCTAGCATAGCTTTTGACTCAGCACGCCTCTCACCTCACCATAACTATACTTAAGGGCTTAGGGTCAAAGGTTGTGCAATACAGCCTCACAGACAACCCAATATGGTTTGTCAGTGCTGCTGATTTAGTTTTGAGCTGGTGTTCTGTGAGAATGCTATGCATTTTTAAAGCCTTAGTGTGTAAATGTTTGCCATTTTGTTCAAATAACGACCCGTTTGTAGTTTGTATTTTCTGTTCTGTATTTTCTTTTAAACATTTTATTTGTTATTTAATAAAAGTGTGAATGTAATTATATATTTACATATATATATATATATATATATATGTATTCATTTACATATGATATTTGACACTTTCAGTGTATTTCTTTGAAAATGTCTTAATTGAAACATGTTATAATAATTGTAGGGTTAATATTGGCACAATATTTTATTGAAACAACATAAGGTTCACTTAGTTTTGGGTCCTCTTCTTGTGTTAACTCACAACATCCTCCTACCTTTCCATGGCCGTTTTTGCTGCACAGAGAGGATAAAAAGAGTTGGGGGACGAAATAATTGTACATTTCCACACAAAACAGAGCTGTTAATATGTTAAGATGTCTGTAAACTTAACTTATTTTGGTAAGTTTGAAGGAACCTTAAAGGACACCATATACAAATGCATGTTCTTGGTATTTGCCTTTCAGTCAAGGTACAGTGGTGAGGGAAATTTATTTCTCCTGAGAAAGACCTTTCTCTGGAAAAGAAGTACAGAAATAACTTAACCAAATATGTTTCACGTGAAATTAATTGATGTTCAAGGGAAGTCATTAAAATGTTAGGTATAATAAAATATAATAAAATATTTTTTAAATATTGTGGCGAGCTTCAGGTCCGTTATTCAAGAAATCTCAAACAACCTTGTAGTTGCAACAACGATTAGCTTTATTGCTAACAGGCTTGCCATGAGACACTTGGTCCAAAGAGACTAGCCTTTGCAACCCACAAGTGCAC
>JAVQJS010101333.1:0-22500 GCA_036024795.1 Galaxias rostratus
AGCCTGTGCGCAGCCGAGCATCATTAAACCACCGCTGGCTGGACCCGCTGTCGGACTGGAGGCCCTCTCATAGGAGGGAGGAGAGATCCCCAGTCAGAAACACACACACACACACACACACACACACTCACTCACACACACATACATACACACACACACACACACGCACACACACACACACATACACACACATACACACAGTGTATACACGGCCAGAGAACACAGTGGCCCATGTTTTGCTGCGCTTAAAGCTGTCAGAGAGACCATGACACGATAAGCACCCTCAGACAAGGCTGAACACAGACCAGAGGACGCTAGGCAGGTGCAAAATGTACACCATCGGACACAATGTACCCCCACATACCCTCCCACTCACACACACACACACACACACACACACACACAAAGAGAGAGAGAGGCAGTGATCTGGGCGTGAAGCAGAGGAACATCTGTGGCCATTAGGCCTCACACAAAGGGGCTGGAAGGAGAGAACAGAGAACGGCCCCTGCTGTAAGGCTAGAAGGGGCCCCACTAAAGACCCTGGGCTCGAATCCTACACCCCTCCTTTAAAGAGCCAGGGCTTGGGCTCCCTGGTAGCTATTCAGAGAGCAGCAGCTGCCCAGCCCAAAGCCCACACGATGAGTCCCGGTTTAGGGAGCTCCTCTCCCTACGACCGGAGCGCCTCACCCCTAAAACTCACTGTGTCAACACGAGCACATGCCTGGCCGACAACTGTTCAACAGAGAGCACAAAGCCTCCACTAGTCTCTTTCATTATCCCACTACACAAACAAGGAGACGCAGAATACTAATGATGGGAGGGTTTTGATATGGTAAACTTGGGATGTCTTGATCCACACACACACACACACACACACACACACACACACACACACACACACACACACACACACACACACACACACACACACACCAGACAGACAGACAGCCACTCACACACTCCAGCAGTACCAGAAACACATGAAACAACTTTATGAATATTTATTTTGTTCATTTACTTAACCCACGCCTACACCCGAAAAGGAGAAAAACAACAAAGATGAAGTGGGTTGAAATTGGGGCGATTGCTTCAACATTGCAAGGAGACATTGTTAATGGGCGCTGAAAGCCTGGATCTGCCGCTTCAAAAGAGTGTGTTGTTGAGGGAAAAAAGTGGAGAGGCTTGGGGAATGAGCCTCCCACTAGACTACGGATCATTTATTAAAGTGCAGAGGCTGCGCTGTCTCCCAGTTAAATATTCCTCCGATGGAAAGGCAGAGAGAGGGAGAGGGGCCTGGGCCCACTGCATTATATATGATAAATCACTTTGCTGAGTTATTAGTTGTGACATCTCAGAAATCTGTCCCGCGCTATCTGTCATCATTTAGAAGAGGTAATGAAAAGGGATTACCAATATCAATATTTATCACGTGGCAATTATTTCGGTTGTTTTTCTTTACAGCCAAAGTGGGATGGGTAGCGCGTTACTCTTTCATGTGGCTTCTTAAGGGATGCATTTACATGCTAAAGACATGCCATGGAGGGCTGGAAAACATAAACAGTCCACATACCCAAAGACACGTCAAAACACTGCGGTAAGAAACGAGCCGAGCCACAAACAGCCTCTCGTCACCGGGTTCTGCTGCTGGCGTAACCGGCTAGCGTTTCCCCGCCACCGACGTGTGCCCATTCTGCAAAAGGACAATTCCACTGCAATCACGCAGACATGTTCCGTGACATTCTATCACTCCGATATAGTATTCCCAGAGAGAGTCGGGAAACGGGAAAAGCCACGGAGACGAGGTGGGCGATGTGCTATTTGAAATTCATGTAGTGCCCTTTATCAAATCAAATTACTCTTTTGTGTCAGAATGGCTGATTGTGTGATTGGGAGCCAATGACATGGCGTGTCCGCCTCCCAAGGCAAGGGAAATATGAATATGTCACATATTAAATCCTCCATTGTGCGGCTCGTGGCCATTGCAGCGAACGCCAGCCATGAGATCTGACACATGGCTATTATCTCCTGGCGGCATTCAAATGAGGACCCCCCGAATTACCCCATGCATGAAAAAGACACAATCAATAATTATCAACCTGCCTTATTCACGGGAGACACGAGCAACGCCGCATACAGGGCAGCTCAGGCGAGAGATGAATGGAGCTATGTATATATGTATGGATCTATATGCAGGAGGGTGGATACGTGAAGCAAGGAAAACATCCAGTATTGTTTATGTGTGATGGTGGGGAAATGGAAACGCTCCTCACCTCTTCAACAGCTCTGCTCCGCTCCTCGACGGGGAGATCGCAGAGAACGATGGTTTAGTCTGAGAGGTAACGCACGCGCCTGGGGTGGTGTCGCTCACACAGTGAAGGCCGTCCAGTGAAAACAGGAGATCCAGGAGCCCCCTCCCCACCCACCATGCCGCTGTTCTATGGACGTGCTCTCCAGGACTGGGGACAGGAGAGGACAGCGTCGTCCTCAGATCTGCTCAAGGCCACGGAGGCCCCTAAAGGCGGCCCTGTGATGTATGGCATATCTGTCAAACCCCCCACACCTCCTGCTTCCAGTTTGACTTCTCTCCAGCCAGAGAGGACCCGCCCGCCGCAAGGCCCCTGTCACTTAGTGCTCTCTGGCCTGTCTGGCCGACACGGGAGCAGCATGGAGGAGGAATGTGACCTGAGTTTTAAATGTGTATCTGTCTCTCTCTGTGTGTGTGTGTGTGTGTGTGTGTGTGTGTGTGTGTGTGGGTGGCTGAGCGCCCACTCAGGTTATCTCCTGCTCTAGCCGGTAATCACAGACCCTGGCCTGGAGAGGACCACACAGTGGGCTGGCTGTCAGTTCAAGGTGAAAGGTAGCCAGAGGAGCGGCGGCCGGCTCCAGGAAACATACATTATCTTCCGCGGACTATCCTACATAATGTATAATGCCCAGGAGCACCCGTTGGATACACGGAGGGGAGAGGGGTAAGACGGTGGACACGTTCCTTGCAAAACAAACACTGCTGTCTGGCCTGTGGCTATTACTCCACAGCCCTGGCCTGTGGTATCTCAACTTAACCTCCCACCGCCCTCCGGCCAAAGACGCAGTGCATGCCAGCTGATTCACGACATGACAAGAGAGCTAAAGTTAATTACACTTCGCGACGGATGCTTCATTGAAGGGGCTTATAATGTCCGACCGTCTCCCGAGAGCACTCAAACACGCGGCACAGTTAGCTCGAGATCCCCGTCGTACCGCGAACGCCACTCTACCGCCGCGCCTCGCCCCGCGTCGTTCCGTTAGGCCGACTCCATCGCTGGGCAGAGTTGTGGAAGAATCACGTCTCCTGCCAGAGCCCGTCGCCTGCAGGGCCTGAATCATTCACAACGTACACCAGCATGCTTTTAGTCAGGTGCTCTCCCTATGCAAGATGCATGCGCCCTGTGCTGACTCCTGGATTGTTCCGCCGTAGTCAACAACATAAAGGTCACGTTAATGTCTGAAGAACTAGAGCACCCGCGGCCATTTGTGTTTTCTTCCCCGGCGTACAAGACCTCTCCCCCAGTCAGAGACGAGCCCACTCCGAGCACGGAGAGCGGAAAAGTCGGCATAACTGCCAGCTACCCCCCAGCCCACCCAGAAAGAAAAGAATCTAGGGAGGCATGCAAAAACAACAAGCCAAAAGACATTAACTTCCACCGAGATTACTGAGGCTTTTAATCAAACACTTTACAAACAATTAAGTCTGGGAATAGACTGCTCCCCCGTGGATGTGTTGTTTTTCCGACGCTAATTATGTGACTTTTGTTTGTCTTACTGTACTGCTTGCGTGGCTCCAGCGCTCTCAAAGTCAACCTGAGCATGCTCACTCTGCCCTGGCATGATGTGCAATTGCCTGCAAAGTATTAATGATGATAATAACTGTCACTCAAATGACTACAATAAGTGTCACTCCCCTGGCCCTGCTACACTCAAGCTGTCATCCGGAAAACACTCTTCCAGGTCAGGGTTTAAATCTGCTCGTCCTAATTCAGCCATTCACCCCAGCGGGCATTTAAGCCATTAAGAAGGGACCTCCGTTGACCCCGTGACCTTTCCCGGTGCTGGCTACAGCTGTGCTGTAAGGCAAGCTGCTCGAACTTATCAGGCCTTAAGCAGCGGAGAAATGAACAGATATAATTGGCACAACAAAAGTGGTCCCCTGGAGGCCGACGCAGTGAACCGAGACCCTGCCTGAGCCTCCCTGACAGAACTGTCACTGGCAGAGCAGGAGCCCGCCCTGTTCCCCCCTCTCAGCCCAACCCCCCCCCCCCAGCCCCCCCCCCCCCCCACCGTCCTGCTGATGACGCGACCAGAAACGGCCAGCCAACAACCTAGCTATCAAATCCCAGCCAGACCGCCAATCCATTTCAATCAGGGGAAAATCTTTCCTTTTTTATGACTTTTTCAAAGCCATTGTCCGCGATAGTGGGACTATTAGCTCGCCCCGGGGTCGATAGGTTTTAATTTTCCGTCTGCGTCCTCCCAGCCTCACCTAACATCCACCATCCGATTGGATATCGAGGGGTGGGGAGAGAAAAAAAACAAAACAACAACAGGATTAGCCTTTCCGTTGTCCCCTAGGAGGGCTCCTGGAAACGTTGATTTGCTGCACCCCCCTGACCGCTCCTCCTTATCCGTGATCTACACACAGCCCACTGGCCAGCTGCACCACGGCGGAGCCGGAGAGCTAACCACACATAGGGGGACAATAGGTCGCGCTATCTGGGGCGGCGGCGGGGTGGGGGTGCAGGGGGGGACGGGGGGCAGACGAGAGAGAGGAAGCCATTACAGCTCCTCTCGCTGCAGGAGGCCGGGAGAATGGCGCATCACCTCGGTTGGAGGTGGAGTAGAAGAGGAGCAGCCCGCACTGCATCCAGCACCTCCTATTCTCTCCCTCCCCCCCTCCCTCACCCCCGTCCCTCCATCCACCATCATCCTTTATCTCCCAGAATTACAGCCATTTATCAGTCGGCGAACAAAAACTGTCAGCCCCCCCATTACAACCATCCGCCCTCTTGAACACACACACACAGACACACACACACACGCACACACAAATACACACACAATTACCCACTAACATGTGCACAGGAGCGCACCGACACAAACACTCCTAATACACACGGCCCCAGGCTCGCCGTTAGACACACTTTAATCGCTGCAGAGTGGGCTGAGACTGAAGGTCGAGCAGGACGTTCATTAAAGCACGGAAACTTGGCCAACTGAAGCATGGAAGCGCTCGTCAGTGGCACAATGGAAGCCCACTGTGGCCCCGGGTTTGGAGGTAAGCGGCACAGGCGCACGTCCAGAGGATAAATGACGGGGGTGGGGGTATGGTGGATGGGGCGCCAATCATGTGTCTGACACACACGGGCCAATATTGGGGCCTTTATCTGTGAACCGGATGGCAGCCCCTCATTACTTGGGGGCCTGGCGAAGCATCAGGCACCGGCGCGGGTCCACTTTACACTGAACCTTTTGTCTCTGGCCCCGGTGGTTTGAGGTGGTGTGTTCAAGCGAGGATTTGCGTGGGCGACAATGCAACAATAAACAAAGATTTTTTTTTTTTTTTTTGCCAGGATGTAATCTAAACTTTGAATAGGGAGCGCAGTGAAAGGAAGTGCTGTCTTGTCGGGTCTTCATTTTGCTCTTGTTTACATAGATTAATTAACACTCATTTGGTATAGCCCGTTTGTGAATAATTAGCATTTGTTGGACATGTAATTAGGTGTTGGATTTATTTGGGAAGCGTGTAGCCTAAATAAACCACTATAGACCGGGAGAGCTGGTGCGGATCCATTGGGAACACTGGTTAATTCCACGTGTCCAGGATCAGGAATCACTTATCCTGGCAGGAGCAATTGGAACTCTATGGATCCACGTGTTACAATTAATTAGACTTCCTTTGCTTTGGCCTCAGCTTGACACAAAGCCAGGTCGTTTCGCCGTCCACACACCAGGATATCGCCTATGGAAGACACTGCCGTCATTAGTGCCTAAACATTGTGTGACTATTTCTGCTTGACTCATTTTAATTGAGTTCATGTAACAATTAACCTTGGCAGACAGTGCAGGGCAACCCTTTCTTTCCACTATTGATCCCTTTACATATGGACGCCATCATCTAACCTTTTGAGGACAATGCTGGCGACATGGGTTAGTGCATCATGGTGTTCTCCTGTGATATGGGTTAGGTGCGTCGCACGCATCAAAAGCGGGAGGGGATGGTTAACAGCACCAAGGCAGCAGATGGTGACATCAGTCCAGGAGGATTGGGGGTGTTAGGGCCAACCTAATGTAAACATCCTGGAGAATAGGGCACCTGAGTGGCCTCATGCCTCACCTGTCTCGTTGTCTGAGTGCGGATGCACTGACGGGGACCCCTGGGCGGTGTCGAGACTCCAGGTCCTCCCTGGGCAGACACAAGGCCCTGGTCAGTGATCCGTTACACCAGGTCCTGCCCTGGGCAGGGCGGAGCGACTGTTGGTAGGCGGGGGTTGGGGGGGAGGGGCGGTGCAGGGCATGGGGTCCGCGTGGGTTAGATCGGCGACTAGATGCGCTGTGACAGCGGCCTTATTGCTCGGCTGCACACGGAGGGCAGCCCAGATTGGATCTGTGATATGAACGCCCAGACCTCCATCCATCTCTCTGTGGCTCCGGTCCCCCCGATTGGCTCCGTCGGCCAGTAGGCAACCGCCAGCTTCCCCCATCCAACCAGCCATCCACTGACCCAGACAATGCAGTGCCCTCTGTGGGGTCTCTTAAAGGATGTACTACATTGGCCATAGATTTTATCAGTGCAGATAAAATTAAGATTTACCATTCCAATAAAATGAATGTGCACCATCTTCAACCCATATTCACGCAGTGGTGCATCTCTCCCAAATAAATAAGAGATATCAGATGTTCAATAAAGGTACATGATGGGGAAATTGTCTGTATTGTTTTGTAGCCCTATAAAGCACATTGGTACATCACCACAGCGTTTCTCGCTTTAATACACCCTCAGTGCCTGTTTCCACAGTCAGTTCAGTCATACCCCTCAGAATAACTGTTTGGATGAATAACATACCTTCAGAGATACAAGGGAGTGTTGTAACCTCGAGAGGTTTGGAAAGGGGGGCGTGGGGGAGAAGAAAAATCATAAACACAAACTGTTTATATCGATTTCCTCCTCGTGATTGCTTTCTTGTGTTGCCGGATCAGTGCAATGCAACAAACGAGGAATAATGAGGACAGACGAAATGCATATAGCCTCCTGTTATGCTGACTCTGCTCTTCTGAACCTAATGTGTTGTGTAGTCACACCAGCCTTGGCAATTTATGCTTGTCGCCCATTATACCTTTAGTCCGAGTTGGCTGAAATCAATAGCAATTGCTGGACAATGAGAGCTAACAGATGGGGCAGAGGTAAACATTGACCTTTAGTTGGTAATGAGATGCACATGCGGAAATGATTCTACTCAGGTAATGTCCTAGTGGATGTCTCTTCTCCGCGACTCCCTTACATGCGGTGCCAAGATTCCAGGCACGCAGCACACGAGCCCCACCAGAATGAATTTACCTGTGTATGTAAGTAAAAAAATCCCCACAGAATTCTCCATCTCATTCCATTCTGCCAAAACAATCTGTGTGACTTTGACGGACGCACCAAGGCATTAACGATCAGAAAATAGCCAGGTATATACCACATCGTAATTATCAAATGGTGAACGATCTCAGACGTGAAAGAGTAAACATCTCCATCGCCAGGCCGCGCCGCGGTGGGGGAGGGGGGGTTTGGGTGGGTCCGCGGTTTTCTGCCAATGATCTCGGCTGGCTGACACTTCTGAGCGAGGATGTGCAGGCGGGCTGCCTCAGCGGGTACCTGTCTGCCGGAGCTAATTAGGCTTCACTTCCTGTCACTTCCTGTGACGGGCTCCCCGTTTCAGGACACACATTGGTGCACCTGCCAGGCACCGGGAGGAGACGGAAAGATGAAGCAAAAAAAAAAAAAGGAGAGAGAAAAAAAAATGCGCTCGGCCGTGTGGAGATGCAGGCACTGTGTCCGGGCCAGCTGGTGGTGCAGAAGAAAGTGCTTTGGCTCGCTCAAAGGAAACAACAAAAGAACGGGTGGTGTGCCTCCTGCGTCCAAAGGGGGGAGTGTGTGTGTGTGTGTGTATGTGCGTGTGTGTGTGGTATTGCTGGCATTGATCATAACTTGGAAAGGGGAGAATATTTTAGAGCTCCCATCAGACACAATCTGACCGGAGCAGCTGAAAGGCAGAGACAGACTCCTATTAGGAGCGATAGAGGCATGCTTGATGAATTTGGTAACATGGCGCTATACTCACACACACACACACACACACACACACACACACACACACACACACACACACACACCTATCAAATTACACGTCTTCCAAGACAACTCAGACATGCCCTCTTTGCAGGGCAACGTGTTACGTTGCTGCAGGCAATTCGGGGCTGCGGAGGATTGTTTATCGATGAATAAAACATCTCCACCAATTTCCAGGAACCCCAGACACACACCGCTGCCAGCTTCACGTCCATCCACATCAGGCTTCCCGCCCGTGGGTTTGCCTGTCCACGTCGTCCGCACCGCTTTCACAGGTTGATTGGAGGTAATTGTTAACGTGTATAAAGCATCCAATTCCACCGCCTTTATAAAACAGACCACCCAATTTACCATAGACGTGTGGACGCGGAGCGTCGGCCACCAGCAAGGCTTCTGACAGGGCCAAAGACGGAGTCTGCCAAAAGCTAGCGCACCTCAGACACGTTCACAATCAACACCTGCCCACAGTCACAGGGTGGGCCCCCCAGAATCTGGTCCTCCAGTGTGTTCTTTAACTGTGTTTTTTCCTCTGCGAGGTGCCACAGGCTGGCGAGACCGGGCATTCCCTTGCGACTCCATTCAACTTCATTAACTGATAAGGCTGTGGCGGGCTGCAGGCACAGACACACCACTGTGCCTTTCTAGCCGGCCCTTGGTCTGGAGCCGAGCTGTAGAGACCCTGCGCAATCAAGGCCCGTCGCACGCTGCTGACAGCCTTTTCTGCTTCGACGGATCTCGTGACGAGCGCACACACTATTTGGTTGCCGATGAAATCAAGATTGCCACGGTGAGCCTTTGAGGTGAAATAAATGTGAGTGGCTCGCACGTTGAAACATAATTAATTAGGCTGTTGGCGGGTCAACCACCATGGCTTATTAGCAACAGGGTTGTAGGAGATTCAGCGTAACCAATCCCTCTGGACCACATCCGCTTTTTCACCTCGCACAGTTGGACCCTCGGACGCCTACTTTCCCTGACCTTCGTTGGCCAGGAGCCATATTCCTGGCAGCTCGTCAAATACCACACCAAATTGTGTGCGTGGTTTATAGGGACGTTTGGATGGGTTGACGGGTACTTAAGCAGTACGAGTCTCTGTGGATTGTGGTGTCAGCACGAGGAAGGCGCACCTCAGAGCAGAGGTGATCGCTTTAGCAGCCAGGGCTGATGATGTAATCAACATGTAATTCACTAATAGCACGCGCAGACATATTTTACAGAAACAGTGTTTATTATCTCTGACAGACACGGGGACGGAGATTGAGTTAGCTGCTATTACAAGGAAGGGAAACATATTTCAAAAAATGTCTCGCCACCCAGGAAGACCTACATACAGTAAATGTGCACATGTATCGCGCAAAACACATCCGCATGCTCGCACACACGCACAGGCACACACACACACACACACACACATTGTTTTGGTCCACAGCTGCTTTTTTCCGAGCTGATGCAGGTATTTTCTGTCAGTGTCAGCCGCAAAGGATTCAGGAGCATATTGGCTCTCGGCTCCCACAGTTGACCTTTGTGCCTCACATTCTGCTGAAAGATACGCATAAACATAAATGCAGCAGGTTAGGCTGATCTAGAAGACTGTTCTCCCCACTCTCCCTCTCATTCTCCCTCTAGAAGAAAACTGGAGAGCGAAAAAACTTCCAACCAGGGCTAGTAAACATGACCCATTCAAATGAAGATGAGTGGCCTCTAATTTCAGTTACGGTTACATCACCGATGCTGTGCCTGATTTTTTTGTTCTTCTTACTTTGACAGGGGCTCTGTGCACAGCTTTAGCGTTCCCCTTAGAACAAGAGTGACAACAAAAAACAAAGTAGGTGGGGGGTGGGCAGAAAAAGAGTATTACAATATAGAATGCATGTATGAATGCGGGTTTAAGCCCTTTTACATTCAAATTGTCCTTAAAACTGTTTTGTAATAATAATTCATCTGACATCGATGGCCTTTGCTTCAATTCAAGCTCTTTGTAAACATAGACAGGTCACATAGTACTTTCAGGTAAGTAACTGCTTAATGCACCACAAACAACAGCTCAACCCTAAGGGAGCAGCCCAGCCAATCACATTAAAATGCTTAGCACCATCATTTGCAAATGGCTCAATATTGTTTCCCAAACACATCCCCAGTGACACCTGACCTATCACGAGACTCCCTGTGATTCGTTGGATTTTTGTCTATTTCCATGATTTCAGTTGTCGGTCCCTCGTCTCTGTGAATCCCTTGCCGAAACAATTGAGAGGAGGTTGACCTGGAGGATTGAGAGTTGACCGAGGACCTGCAGCAGCAGGAGTCCGGACACGGCCTATCGGCAGAGCCGTTCTGGGGGCTCCATCGTTAGTCCACAGCCATATTGCCATCTCAGTAGGTCTCAATAACTGTCAATGACACATACAAAAGCACCCCAACGTCTCTTCTTTTGCAGTGTGCCCGTTTGAATACCAAATGGTGCTCTTCATGTCAGTGCACATGCCATTTAGAAGAAAAAGGACATTTCTATTCCTTCTGAATCACTCCATTCAACGTGTGACAACAATGGTGCATGCAGGCATCGAGCCCTTCAGTGAATGGGACAGCATAATCCACACTGCGCCCGGGCCAGCCCATCAATCTGGGCCTGCGCGAGTGTATCGGTGATAGAAAACCAGTCACCTATCTGTGCGGGAGATTGGCCTGCGTGCTCTCATTCCAAACCAGCCAGGCGTTTGAATGGATGCATAGGGAGAGGTGAAGGAGCGGCAGGCTGACATATCCATGGGTAATAACATGGAGCATATGTCCAGGCCGACACGCTACGACTCTCATCCCCGCATCACCTTCATCATCATTCTCCCAAGGTAACTCCCACATGTGAGAATGAGCAGGGGGACCCGAGGTTCCGGGTGTTGACCAGGGGATCCGTGTTAGGCGCTGGGTCAGCTGTTCTTCAGTGGCCGAGCCTCGTCCTGGCTGCGGTACGTTTTTGGCTATTTGCAAGGCTTTATTCTGGTGTTGATGCAGCACCTGGGGGAGGGTTGCACCGCCCACGTTTTCACCGCATTTCTCCTGTGAGGGTCGTTGGAAATTTGATTCGGAAGTCCCTGGGGAAATAAGGGTGTGTGTGTGTGTGTGTGTTTGGGAGAGGGAGGGGGATGCTGGCCACACCAGAGGTTACTTCCCTACTGGGGAGAGAGTTTGCCCGTCAGGCAAAGCAATATCCTCAGCCCCGTTAAGACTGGGCAATAATCTCCAGCGGGTCCAGACTGAGGGAGAGGCGGCCCATCAGAGCCCCCGGGAGCCTCCAGGAGCCAGCGAGGCTGGAGATAGAGCCTATCGCCTTTCATTAGGGCATAGTCACGGACTGCTCACACACCGAGTGGATGTCCGGGCCGGCCACGCCCCCATGTAGAAAAAAAACGAAACAAACCAGACTGCCATCTCCCCTCCAGGCACGTTGAGAGAGTCAGCAGCAGTCATGTCTGGCCAGGGGAGCGGAGGAGTGCCGTGGACAGTAACTGCTCCCTCGTCAAAGCGGATGTAGTTAGGGGACGCCAGATAGAGTGATGGCGACTTCCCAGAAGAGAGGGGAATAAATGCTCTTTGATGCGGCGGGCCCTGGCAATCACGGCTCGTCAAACAGATGTATGGTCTCATAAGCAAGGAGACGAAGGGGGACAAGACAGACGGCCCGACCTGTAGCTCCACCACTTCCACAGCCCGTATGTGCACAGCGGCCGTTAGCGGGCTTTTACAAAGGAGGGAACAACAAGGGGTCTCTGCTTTTATTTATCAACATATTAAAATTATGAAGAAAGAAATACTGGGTGTTATAAAAAGAAAAAAGCTGACGTGACATTCCGAGTCGGTCTGTGAACACATATAGGACAGGAGCCACCATGCCCTGGTGGGAAAGAGAATAAAGCCGGTATTGGAATCAGACATAAAACATTGCCCAGATGAAATTTCCCAGAGAAACTCCAGGTTCCCTGTGCATTTCACGGTCCATCTGTTGAGGTGCTCTCTCTCTCTCTCTACCTCTACCTCTCTCTCTCTCTCTCTCTCTCTCTCCCTCTCTCTCGCTCTCTCTCTCTCCTGCTCTCCAGATTGATGGCCGGTGATAAAAGAACCTGTGACTTTGTTAGCGCAGCCTCATTCTTATTCATGTGACATCACAGGACGGCGCGAAGGCGAGACCAGGAAGAGTTATGTATGGCGGCTCCACACGCCGCCGCGGTCCTGTCTCCGTCCGCTCTCCAGGCAGGGGGGGGGGGGCCTTCCCAGGGGGCCGTACATCGCATCGTACCGCTCCTCTCCTGGCTGTAATTCACTCGCAGTGCTGCAGACGGGCCGCAGAGGGAGGGGGGGGGCAGCACCCGTCGTCGGTTGGAGGTAGAGACAGGGGGCTGGTGCTGTCTCTCCTCACACCAATCACAGGGCTAAGTACCACAGGACAGACAGATGACAGTTATGTGAATCCAGACAGGACTCCTGTTCTCCGGTTCCATTCTTCAGGTTAAGAACAAAAAAGAGGGGAGGGAAGGGGTGGAATGGGCGGTAGAAGTAAAATGGAGAAGGTCAGAGAGATAGAGAGAGAGAGAGCATAGGAAATGGAGATAGAGACAGAGAACATGACTGACGGTGACAGCGGACACAGTGTACCTTGCCTTTTCATGAGAGTGGCCTACCAAAAGCTATCCACCGATCATATAAAACTAATGGAGAAAAAAAAAGAAGTAGAACAATCCAATATCTTCACCAGCAGGCAATGTCAAGACTCTGCTGGAGACTTCTTCCTACACTGTCTGGGTTACATAATCCTTTGATCAGAATTCCTATTAACTTTAAAAGCCTTTTTCATTAGACAGCACTTCTCTTCCCCAGCTCCATAGCTCTCTCCCCCCTGCAGGACCCAGTCAGTCTACTTTGGATGATGGGCTGTAGTACAAAGCACAGAAAACTCCATCAGGAGATACTCATATTGCACTGCTTTACAGAGCTATGCTAATTTATATAATGTCCCGTAGCCTTTCCTATAGGTTGACTTTAACTCTGTCTTCTCTGGGCTGGAGAGAAACCAGCGTCGCCATTAGGTCGACTGTGTAAGATAACTAGTGCCCCCTTGTGGTGACACGTGAACACCCTGATATCAAATGCCGCAGCCATGTAGGTTAGCGGTATGGGCACATGATTGTATTCCTGGAAGCAAAAAGCAGGTCGGTCGTGATTGCCATCGCAGGATCAATCCCACCACCGACGTGTGCCGGAGGCTGGCAAAAAGCCCACGCGCTGAGAGGACTGACAAGTCACGCCAATGCTCAGGAGACACGTTCAGAAATAGCGGAGGAGAGAGCCAGTTCCAAGAATGCCCCCACTTGAGTTGCGGCGCTGCTGTGAGGTTTTAGAAGGCACCTTAATTTGGGGCCCGATACCCCGGCAACACCCTTGCATAAGGGTTCTCGGGATGGAACACACAGGATGGAACGACGGAAGACATGCGGGAACATTGTGGAACGTGCAGCTGCAAAAAGGGAGAACGTAGGAGTGAGGGCAACAGGGACTAGGAAAGAACAGGAGAGTGGGTGGGTAGGGGAGCTGAGGGGGGTAGGGACAGAGGAAGGGCAGGGGATGGAAAACATGGAAGTGAGAGCTGGAGAACGAGAGAAAGAGAGAGAAAGAGAAGGCCCAGCATGGGGGCTGATTTAGCTCCGATCGGAATGCTGCGATGGCACCGGGGGTTAAAGACCAAAGTGTGATGGATATGATCTCATTACAAATGGAAAGTGAGGGTTTCATTTCCTCAACGCATTCCATCTTTATTAATGTCAGGAACAGCAGGTAGTCAATTGCATTAGAGCTTCGATCACCGGCCGCTCCATCCAACCACAAAGACTGAGCCCAGGTTTTACATGGGGGAGGGGGAGGGGTGGGGTATAAAGGGAGGGGGTTCTACGGTCAGATGAATTAGGTTACATCCTGTACTCCCTCCATCTTATTTACATTTTTCATCATCGTTTCTTCAGATAGCTTATCACCGCTCGAGACACAGAACCGCTTTCCTTTCGCTAGCGAGCGAGCGCCAGCTGTTTGCCCGCTGTGCTCAACCTACGCGGGGGCTTATTTGCGCCGGCGTAGGAACGCACTTATTAATCAGCTCCATAACACGGGCCAGGGCTTATTCGTGTAAAAATGCAAAGAGCACCGGAGTCCCAGGGGATGGAGTGTATGGGAAGGAACGCGTGGGGTTTGACAGACAACAGTGCACTGGGTTTCTCATTGACATGTGCAGTAGGTGGCCTATTGTCTTGCTGCTGCTAAATCTGTATGTTTTATGGCTGTTGTCAGCTCACTGTGATGGCCTCATATTCATTTGGCTGGCGTATGGGGGGGGGGGGTGAACACGTGAACTTCACACATATAGTTAATAACGGTCGCAGATCGCTGGCATTAACATGTATCACTGTTTTCAACGGCAATCGTGAAAGTCAGGAAAAATAGGATGCAAATGTGATGGCAAGCACCAACAGCCTCCACTATTGCACCTCCGCTCATTGTAGCTATGATCTTAGACTACTGAACCCTTGGTAATATTGTATATCACATCGTAGTATAAGAAATGCAATTCAGACGTTTTCTCTCATCGTTCCACATTATTTGCGTTGTTCCTTATTACATTGTCACTATTTTTAAATATGCTTTCCCTCAATCTTGCCTCTCATTATGCGATCCTAACGACAAGTTTATGAAGAGAAAATAACGCATGTATACCCCAAGTCTCCCAGGCAGTAACACGTCTGAATGTCTCTGTCGTTCAAGAGGTATTGCAGACAAAAATGTCTAGGGATGCCCCTCAGTGTGCTGCATGTCACTCTGTTCTTGAGGGTTGCTCAGACAAAAGGCTACATACAGTCTTCATGAATATGCAATTCACTTCACATGAGAGTCTTCCCTTTGGAGGCACACCGGTGGAATGTTCGCCTTCTCTGAGAAACGATCAAATGAAGTGGTAGAAAAACAATGCTTATATCCTGCTCAACTCTTGCTCATAGCTTTTGATCTCCTATCACCGTTTCCCGCCACGAAACGCGGTTCTACAGATCCCTTTTTTTAAGCCGCGTTGATGGAGCTAACATCCTCTAACTTCCAGGGGCTATCAAATGAGGGCTGGGATGATCCGCAGAACCTGAACGTCGTGACGCTGCCTGGTTGGACCACAGAGAGAACCTCTGAGAGGCTGCAGTGCTGAACCCG
Organism: Galaxias rostratus; assembly: GCA_036024795.1. NCBI lineage: Eukaryota > Metazoa > Chordata > Actinopteri > Galaxiiformes > Galaxiidae > Galaxias > Galaxias rostratus. The sequence continues at coordinate 15,605 of JAVQJS010101333.1, forward strand.
AGAGACGACCTCCAAGACATAACAGAAACCAGACTGATTGCCCTGGAAAACAATGTGTTGTCGAACCGAGTTATGGTGCACTGTGCTAATGTGATTTGTGTGCCTAGTTGAGAGAATACACATAGCAAGGTTATGACCGACACTTAACTGTGCGACTCATGCCGGTGGGAGGTCGGTATGCACACAGCGAGAAGTCATTCCAACAGCCTCAGGTTCATCTAATAAAGTTTCATAAGCACACAAACGAAGGACGTGGGCCAATGTGGCCACACAGGGAGGCTAATTGCAGTAATTTAGCTGCCCAGGCATAATGCCCGAGAAGCTGACATACATGTCCGCCTCACTCCTGATGCTCCACAGGCAGGGTCAGGGGTCAGGGGTCAGGTCCATGTGCAGCGCTGTGACTGGCTGACCGACCAGGGAGCTTGGGGGGGCTGAGCTTGCACAGCTGTCTGGCTGTGTGTGGAGTCATCTTAAGACTTTCAAACAGAATATGCTAGCACATAAACAGGCTCTTTCTTTAGTCTTTTGATAGCCAAGAGTCAGGCTGATGCACACTCAGACAAGTCAGACATTCCGGTTTCTCTGGTGTTGATTCAGTGTAAGACAAAACGCAAAAGATAATACAGACCATTTACCATTTTGAATAGCAGCACTTGAACTCCCTTAGAAACCGACTTTTGAGAAATAGTAAAAGTTCAGTTCAAGTCTTTCCACAGCAACCTTTCTTAGAGGAGTGGTTAACTGCGCAGTCTCTCTGCTTTACAGAGAGAGAAATAATGATGAAGCACCAGAGAGACAAGTCTTTGCCTTGGGAGGCAGTTCTTTAAGTTTCTCTGACCTCATTGCATCAATGAACTCCTTTCTATCTAGTGTTTTGCTGGAGACAAAGATTCTGTGCTTGACTTTTAATGGGTTCAGCCAAGGTTTTGGGGTGGGGGGGGGGGGGGGAGCAAAGGCATACAGCAGATAGGTATTAAAATGCATGCTCAGACTACTAGTAAAAGAGTAAAAAAAATGTTAACAAGCCTCAGCCCCAAAACAGTCCCACCTCGAGCATGGACTACAGCTCCGATCTCCAGTTTGCCTTGAAGAAGGAGGTCAGCGTGCGCATCATTACTTATCAAGTGCCAATAACGAATGCAAAGCAGGGAGCATCCAGTCCACTTTGAACCCAAAGAGGGGCTTAGGCTTTATAGAGAGCCATTGACGTGGCAACAATGGTCGGCCCTAAACCTCCCCACTGTCCTGTAAATGCGGCGAGGGCTTGAGGTGGGGAGGCCCTTCGGTGGGGGTCTCCAGGGGCCCCAGCGGTGTTTGGACACCTGTTTGCATTCGGAGCTCCCAGGCACTGAGAGAGGGCCATTGTGGCTTGACCACCCACACGGCTCAAGTGTGAGACACAGCGAGGCCCAGCCATATCTATGTAGGCCATCTGCTGCGAGGGAGAGCCAGAGCACCACTTTCATATGGAGACACAGAGACGAAGCCTCATTCCTCACCTTAAGAGGCTTTACGTGGTATTATTGCACACTGTCGACCAAGTACTACCAAAAAGTCTTAACAGTAAGCAACTGTGCAATACCTGGCCATGATTCTGCTTGCCAAACATAACACTGCAAGAAGCGGCTCGCGTTCTGGATTAGTCAGATTCCACCATGGGCACAGAGATGGAGCGTAGCCTCCAGTGAGGAGCGTGGGTAATTAGTCATGACAGAGGATATATGAGGTGACGGCTGTCACATTGATCCCACGTGCTGCGTTTACAATCTCCCCAGTCTCTCAGTGGGGAGGACTATCTGAGGAGGCCACTCTCCAGTTGCTGGGATGAGGGGTCAGAGGGAAAAAACATCCCCACCACTTGGCCGTCCCTGGAGATGCCTCCCTACCGGGCGGCGGCCATAACACCTCCCCTGGACGAGGCGATATCGCTCACCGCAATTATAACCCCCCCCCCCCTTGAAAAAAGAAGCGGTTTTATTTTTGGAGCCGAGCCGGAGGACGGCGGCCCCTTGGCCCCGGGCATCACAGACACTCCATAGCTCATGCTGTTATCACTTTGAGCGAGGCCAGGGGGCCCTGGGCCAAGACGTTTAAGAAGTGTATGAGGCCCATCTTACAGGTCTCCCTCCCGCCCTCCCACAAATGTTCTCTTATGACTGTCTTTTCCTACATGCTACTTCAGAGGTCCTCAGCCCCCTATCGCCACTGACAGCGGCGGTGGGGTGGGGGGGTTCATTAAGTGCTGCTGCGAGATCACCGCGGTGCACTTTGTACTGAAAGCAGCAATTTAATAATTTGAAAAATGTTTGTTGAAAAACACCCATCTTTCAAGCTAAAACCTGAAAGGGGGTCTGGCAGCGTTGTCTTCAAACAAGGGCAGAGGTCAAGGTTAGGGTGACATTTCACCTTGCCGGTTTGGATCACGCCATCAGCGGGGTAGTCAAGCTGGTTGTTGCCGGCACTCCCTGACAATCTGCCCGTAAAAGTCCCCCTGCCCCCAGGCAGGTCTGCATTGTCCTCACGTCCAGGTTTGACTCGCTGTGCGCTCCAGGTAGATCCAGCTCTAAATCTACTGCACGGCCTGTCAGCAGGGGGGTGGGGGGGGGGCAACGACGATGAGGTTGAACATGAGCGATATGCAGGAGTGGGGGACCACGTTAGAGGTCTACCGCTCCATAACACGGAAGATGTGTCAGCCCTGAGATGGGCTTATCGCTGTGGGCGCCAGGAGTTCAGGGTTGCCACGGCAGCATTATACTGCCTGTACTAGGACTTGAAACAATGGTGCCTAGTGCACATTATTTACACGGTGTGGTTTATCTACTCCAGTATAATTTCTGCCGTAAATTTTAATAGCAGGCTGCGGGGTCCGCACATTTACATGCCGCCGAGGTACGGACGATAAATTACCAATTTATTGTGTCAGTGGAGGCTTTCAAGTGAATACACTTTTGATTAAGCGTCACATTTCTGATATGACTGCAATTCTACAGCAATTAGGTCACTTCATACCTGATGAAATGGAGAAATGTATTGCTGACCATTACTGCCTTTGGGAGCAGATTGCCTTAATTGACGTAAAAATAGCCAGGGGGATACACTACAATTTCCTGACAATAACCAATTTCTCGCTACCTCCGTTGCTTGCTCTCTCTTTGCCCCACACACACACACACACACACACACACACACACACGCACACACACACACACACAACACAGGGCTGGTATGATCTGCTCCATGGGCACGACATTACATTGGGAGGCCTGATCTTCACGTCGTCAGAAAATAATGGGCAGATCTATATAATCTAAGGGGTCATAATAACGTGTAAATCATCTGACAGGGAGGCATGGTTAAACGACCTGCCATACAGCCTCAATGGCGCTTTTAATGGGCGCATATAAAACCAAAGTGTTACCTACCCGTCACAACGCTCATGGCTCTCTATAAAAAAACATCGTCTTAATACTAAACAAAATATCAGTACGATGGCAAATAGGTGAGTATTCGTTCAGTCGTGGCTAATAAAAAAACGGATACATCATGTCCATGCCACGAAGATGTACATGCACTGACACAAAACACTTCATTGCGTGTCCCCAAAGTGGGGACAGAGACACCAGCTATAGCAATCCTTAGTCTGTAAAGATAATAAGCAAAAACAGTTGCCCGCTCACCCCCGGTAGGTGATACCTCTCCCTATTTCACAATGGGTTTGTGTTTCTAATTTGTCTTTCTACTACAAGGGAGAGAGGAGGGGGGTAAACACAGCCCTGGGGCGAAAAACAAGAACAACCTTCATTTTATGCATCATTAGCCCTTGTGGGTTTTAATATCTATAGATGTGTGCAGAGTGTATTTCTAATCAGTGAAATTTGGTCGGGTTATTAGATGATTTGGTGCCCCTCGAATGGGCGAGATGATGCATCCCCCAGGAGAGTGGGAGAGCCTCACTCCAGCTAGAGTTAGCCCCACGTTCCCTAGCTGTGTTTATGTATTAGAAGCAATAACCAAATTATTTATGTGAATATGTACAGCGGAGAGAATTCATCAAGAGAAGTCACCGGGAGACCCCAGGCGTCTCATCTCAAGTAATCTGTAATCACACGGCCGCATAATAAGATGAAGTCTAAAAATCTATGGAAGGAATAAGAGGGAAAAAAGGTAAGGCTTGAAGAAGTTGTGGGTCGGGAGGCGGACGTGTTTATTGGACGCGCTTGGAGCACGAGACGTCGTCTTTCCTGGGATTGCCTGCTGCCGGGACGGTGGGGAGTTTCTTTCTTTCCTAGAGGACACAGAGAGAGTGAGCCAGCGAGAGAGAGAGAGAGAGAGAGAGAGAGAGAGAGAGAGAGAGAGAGAGAGAGAGACCAGAGAAGAAGAGAGAGAAATGGGTTAGGCATGTGTGAGATGCATGTACAGTCAACATTGCCTGCATGCTATAGGAGGCTCAGGCTGATGCAGTGTGCTGCTGGAGAGGAGGGTGAGTGAGCGCGTGGCAGGGCAGTTTGGGGTATAATGTCAGATCAAATTAGCGTGGGGGAAGGGTGGTCTGAGATGCACTCTGTGATAAATTATACATCAAGTCCATCTCAGCCAGCCTCGTGACCCTTGATGGTAGCCTGGAGGTGGGTGGGGGAGAGGGAACACGCAGGATGTGGCCTGCACGCAGGCAAACTGGCAATAAGATGTAATGAACAGAGGGCCTCGGCACAGACCGCGGGGGCCTCGATGTAGAGTCGACGGGGAAGCCGCTTCCAACCAAACGCTCTCACCAGCGGAGGGATCTCCTCACCGCGGGGGCCTCTTCCCGAGGAGCACACAGCCTTCCTGCCGCTGCTCGACTCCAACATAAACAGAGACCGTATGAATGGGAAAACATGGCCCCTGCTGCTCCTCAAATCAATACTTCCCCAGTGGCATTTCGCGCAATCGGATCATAATCAAAATGCAAATCTCAAAAAAGGTAAAGTGTGTCTGGAATGGTGGTCCCCCAATCCCCAGTGCAATCAATGGAATAAGCCCCAGAATAAATCCGACGGCTAGCTAGCTGCCCCTGCATTACCAAAGTAGCCATTGAACCTCAATTAATAGCGAGCGAGAGAAAGGAAAGGACACCGGAGAGGGAAAAGGGAAGAAAGTGAGAGAGGGCCTTTTTTGTCACTGTCAAACGCACACAGATGGGTGATTCACACGCCTAGTTAAAATCCAACGAGTGTGAAGAGCATTGCGAGGCAGGCTGTGCGTGTGATATACAGTGCTCCAGGGGGCCGGCGCGCGGGCCACCGCATCCCACGTCAGACTTTGTATGCACGCGTGTTTGCATGTGTGACAGCCTGCGCGCGGGGGTGAGTTACAACGCGCCACGATGAGTGAGTGCACCTTTGCGCCGCCGATCAATCACGCCGCTTCACTAGCCATATCAGCGGGCTGGCAGTGTCACGGTAAATCGCTGGGTCATCGCTCACGCAACCGATAGCTTTCGCAGGAGAAGGTGTGTGTGTGTGGGGGGGGGGAGGGGGCGGGGGGCACTATCCAAACCACCAACCCACGGGGCCACCAGCATAACATAGAAAAACTAGGATGTCCGAGTGCAGGCGACAGTGACTGAACATAGACCCCCATCCTCAAACGCAAGCTTTGGAGAACACTGGTAACCGGGTTACACCGCAGGTACGAGTGGCGCAGCGCGGCGAGCCGCTGTCGTCTTCTCATATTAACTCAATGATCGGAGCGCATAGGCTTGTGTATCTGTCTCAATGAGCGGGTTGCAAAGTCCGTCGCACCGGGAGCTCTAAAGTGAAGCGTATGCCGTGGCAGCTCTTTAATCACAGCACCTCTTAGCCCATTTGTGGACATTAGCGCTGGGCCACGAGGAGCAATCAGGAACGCTGCAGGGCCCATCGGCGAGCCTTCATCACGGAGGCTTCACTGAAACGGGTATTAATTACCATGCGGGACATCACAGGGTCGTCGCATCGAGCCACCGGGCTTTCAAAGCCGGCGTCAGCCCCCTGAAAGAGCCTGGCAGCATCACTCGTCAGGATCAAGCCGGGGGAGGGGGAGGAAGGGGGAGGGAGGGGGAGGGAGGGCGGGCCCACACAGCAAACCAACGTGAGTGACTGCCCTGCCCTTCCTGGGCATGGCCGCCCGAGCGGGGAGGATGCCGGTGGCGACTGGTGGGAGTGAGTAATGGCAGGTGCAGAGTACAGTGAGTAATGAGCATCCAGCGCTTGATGAACAGTAGGGTAATTCTCTGCTCCTGCGGGGGCCCCAGGGGGGATTGGGGGTGGGAACGAGGGCCCGTCGGCAGAAGGCTCGGGGGCTGCAGCCGGAGACAGTGCCTGAGGTTGATTAAAGTTGACCTTGAAGCGGGCGGACAGCCCCGTGAGCAGCTAACCAGAGCTGGCGGGGACGGCACCAGAAAACACCACGAGATGGATGGGAAGTAATTGCGGTGGAAAAGTCCATTGGAAATCGATGCGGGGGGAAATCGATGGCTATTTGATTTTCTTTTTTATCAAAAATTTCTGAAGAAGATGGGGAGGAGGGGAATTGATCCGGCATCCTCCTTTTTACATTGCACATTTCACGTTATTAATTCAGGAGAAATGTTCGACCTACTGATTGATGAAATCAGCCCATTATCATTAATTCTAAATAAATGATTGTGATGAGGAGAAAATGGGGCCATTTGTTAACCTTGCTCTTAGAATAGATTCTCATTGTGTCAGGGTCGGGGTTGACCTGACAGCTTGGAAATGCTTCCTCAGCAAAAAATATAGTACCACAACATTCCCCGGCTTCGATGTTCCCTTCCGCTGAAAAAGGATTTCAATGCAATACTGGAGAATAATCACAAGATATTCTATGCCACGGCAGGTTTCTGGACG
>JAVQJS010101333.1:25000-33791 GCA_036024795.1 Galaxias rostratus
AGAGTCTATATTTCCCATGCAGAGGGAGTGCCAAGCAATCACTGATCAGAGGAGAATATTTATATTAAAACAAGCAGTACATGGGTCTTAGTTAAATAAACATGATTAATTAAAACACACACTTTTGTTATGAAATGAGACGGCAATACAAGTGATTGTGTGTGTGTGTGTGTGTGTGTGTGTGTGTGTGTGTGTGTGTGTTTGTGTGATTGCGTGTGTGATAATGCTTCCAGCTCCCTCTGTTTCCTAACACCCTCGAGTTGCTCAGACACTGATAAGCTTAGCAACTCCCCCGTGACTGTGCTGGCATTGAGTGAGCCGGGTTCCAATACAGCTCATGCACAGCCAATCAATCACTGGCAAGCACAGCAAACTAATCATTTATTGATAGAACGGGGCAGCCATGAATTTCTAATAGCGTTCGTTTTATTTAACAGATCAAACAGTGAAAATCCAAACACGCTTGGAGGGAGAGAGACAGTGGTGGGGGGCGGGGGTAAGACAAAATAAAAAGTAGTTCCTGGGAATATCTTTGTTTTTTGGCAGCCAGCAGCCGGTTATTGACGGCGAAGCCTGAGAGGGGAGGAGGAGAGGAGGCTGAGGGTAGACGGAGATTGTGGGCGCGCGGGGGATTGTTGGGTAGGAGGGTAACAAATCAGAATTTCACATGCTTCACATATCAACACACGGCATCGAGGGTGAAATATTCCCCTCTCTTTGGAGGACGGTGAAAAGAAAATCCAAATGTTTCATTAATTTTCCCTTCCCATCACGGTGCCTTAAGTTGACTCTCCAGGCCTTGGGGGCATGTGTGTGTGTGTGTGTGTGTGTGTGAGTGTGTGTGTGTGTGTGTGTGTGTGTGTGTGTGGGTGGGGTGAACTGATCTCTTTGTGGGTCTTTCCAAAGCCAACACTGCAGGCGTTGGTGTTTGTTATCATGCTAACACAGTGTCTGGGGACCTGCAGGCTGTTTATTAGGCAGGCTCTATAAGATGCAGGCGCAGGCTAAGTTCACTGATCAGCCTTTGAATCCCCCAAGCCCTCATCACATATTCAGACCACGGGGCTGGTATCGACACCGGCTTAGGCTGCACTCAAAGCCAAGTTCAAACACTTTGCTCAATGCCACTGACCCTCAGAGGGAGAATTTGTTCATCTCTGTTCATTACACCTGCTCACTTGTTTGCCGAATGGCCTGGACTTTCGATGTTTAGCATCTTCATTTCAAATGAAGGAATCGCCCCCTGTGGCAGTAACAAGCCAACTGACCTTCATACAGTCAGAGTTGAACTTTGAAGTTCAGAGTGGCATCAGATACACCCACATTGTTCGATACCTACCATCTGACAAAAACTAAACAAAGACCAGCAGGAGAGAAAAAAAGGAGAACACTAACCATGAAACACAATAAAGCCCGTGTCTACAATATTTTCCTCAATCACTCTGGTGGCAAGAACAAGTCAGCTGACCTTCATAAAGCCATAGTTGAACTTCAAAGTTAGCATCAGAAATAAACATTGAAAGTCTAGCACCTGACAAATGCACATTGCAAAAAGAACGGAGAACACCGCAGCAGAGCATTGCGGAGAATGGTCTTGACAGTATCGCCATGACACATGATAAAGGCCATTTCAACCACACGCCACAATTTATACAAGCCCATACCTAAACACCTTTTAGTAGCTACGCTGACACTCGGAGAACAAAAAGAAAGAAATAAAACGGCAAAAATAAAAATTTCAAAGGTAATGTCAAGCGGGGAGTGATAAGTTAAGAAACCCCTGCACTTAGCTCTCCTGGAGTACCGCCATCAAGCGCTGAACATTAGAGTGATGGACTGGGCCCATGACCCGGCCACAGGCCTTCTCCTATGACAGCTTTACAAAAGACGCCCACACAGCACCGCAACATGGGACATTAGATCTTTAAGCTATGGAGCCACCAGGAGCCAGACAGCACTTCAATCGCGACATACATTACGGACCAGACGTGAAGGCTGAAAAGTATTGCACAAGAAAGGCCTGCGAATGGTGTCTATAGATAGCCAAGTGTGCACAGAGAAAGGCAGAAGCAGAGAGAGAGAAAGATAGAGAGAGAGAGAAAGAGAGAGAGAGAGTGAGAACTTAAACTAAATAAATTGTTGGTAGTCAGCCAACAGGACTGATGAGAAAACCATAAGTTGATGGCAAATAACCGGGTCACTGTCGCCCCCACCTGGTAGACATTGAGAAAACAAGCTCAAGTGAAGGAATGCAACACTAACAAAATCATGAGACAACATCATGCTACAAATTTTTACATAGTTGAGTAAAATGTTGCAATAATATGACACCAGCAATATTTGGGTTGATACAAACATTTACAATCAAAATTCCTGGGACCATAAAACATAACAATGTCACTTTGATTGGTCTCCGGTGCCATTGAAAACAATTATTGCGATGACAACAGCACCGACAGCTTAACAGCAGAGAGTGCGTCCACACCACTAAAGGTGCATACAATTAACATGGTGTCCAACGTTCTGAAAGGACTTCTACTCCTGTGCCCTTTCTAAATGATTTCACATTTGCATTCTAAATGACTTTCACGATGCGGAGGGATTAACGAAGCGTGAGCAAGTCATCGGGATAGGTACATAAGAGAAGTGAGGGGCAGCCCTCTCCTGCAGATGAGTTATTGTTGAGAGCTAAGCTGTAATTTTTCATGGTAATAAAGAGACATCAGATATTTCACGTTGACCTTTTCCAAAACCAAAGAGCTGAGTGTGCAATTCACCCACCCTCATTCATGTGAGCCATACCACAGTAGCCTAGAATAGTGACAACAATCTGTGTGTGTGTGTGTGTGTGTGTGTGTGTGTGTGTGTGTGTGTGTGTGTGTGTGTGTGTGAGTGTGTGTGTGCATGCTATCGCGTGAGTGAGCATCATACATTGTAATTAATCACAATAGAGATTGTTTCACTCAGGAGACACATGAAGGATGCCTGGTGCCGTGTGTGTCTGTGTGTGTGTTTGCACACGGCCAGTGTGTTCAAGGGCATCCAAAGCAACAGTATTTCTGAGAACCTCATCAATAATTGTTGTGGTTTGACATCAAAGCCACTTAACGTTTTCCGATTAGAGACATTATGCAAAGAGACACTCTCAGTTAGTTAATCAGTCGTTATACACAGTAGTTAGAGTTATAGTGTTCTATTTCTGCTTCTGTACGTTAACACTTCACACTTAATCTTTACTACCGGGCAAATGCAATGCTTTAATTAAATGACGGCTAAATTTAAACTCCTTTTGATATTTCTGCAACCCCATTTTTGTGGTCAACCAGGTTAATATAACCTCATCTTGGTTATATTATTGCAATTGATTATTATAATTATCAACAAATGAAATGTCCTTACGTTTTGAAACAGTGATAATTCATAATCACGGCGAGGACAAACCCAATCTTTTGAGTGCCTTCCATTCCTTATCTCTGGCGGCAGAAGGCCAGACTGAATCCTAAGAAAAATAGAACACATATTTCAAACGTCTGGATGAGTTTACACGCTGGGGACATATACCACAGATCAAAATATCATCGGGAACCTTTTAGGAATGAAATCTGTGCCTTTGGGAAGCTTCCCAAGTACACTGGATCCCATTTGGTGCATTAAGGGCTCCTGGCCTTAATCACAGGACCAACTTACCCTGATCCATGATCGTGGGGATTGTCTTTTCTAGGGACCCAGTGGAAGTATTGTAAGAATCTGAACCTCTCCACTCCTGTGGCTACGTAGTACCGGTGGTTCTCTAGCTCCACTGAGCTGGATAATGGGGTCCCGTCTAATGTGCACAATCTGATGGAGAAACAGAGCTCAGACCGTGATTGCCAGTCGGTTTATACTTCCAACCGTCATTTCTGCTTTTCTCTGAATCCAACGGCAGCAGTGAAACATCTGTACTTTCTCCATCGAGGTTCGATGGCAGGATAAATAAGCAGAGACAAAAGGTACCTCTGTACAGCTCCAGTTCGAAGACGTACTTTTTCCGTGATTATGGCCAATACCCTCTCCCAGCATCTCAGGGAGTATCTTGGTATCATTATGCGAATAGGAGGAACCAAAATATCTCCATTGGTAAAGACACTATAAAACGATATAGAAACAAGATTCAGTGCATTGATGAAAACACCAGTGTGCTGATTTCCATGAATAATTCTTACAGTCAAATACTGCAAGGGATGATGTTTACAACATTGGCACTGACAAAAAAAACAACACCATTCTGCAAGGTCATCTGGTTTGTCCTCAATGTTAAATGTGCAAGAAATGCTGATTGTATTTTTTATTAAGGATACAGCATCTTAAATACAAATGGTTGAAGCTCTGATTCAATCTCAATTGAATTAGTTAAATGAGGCATGGGTGCACTGTTCTATTAGCTTGGTCTATGGTGGAATCTGTTACTAATGGAGTGTTTGTGAGACTGCCATTAGTACAGGACTACTGGGAAATCGCTACTGACTTGATAGTGCATGACTGATGTGGAATCGTCCTCCATCGTGCAGGAACAATTATTCTGCTATGGACCACTGGCTTTATCTGTGAAGAGTAATGCTAAAGGGATAACCACAAAGCCATGCATTTCTTACTCTTAGTCTAACCAGCATCTAAAGCGTCTTTGAGTGTTTTGAAAAGCGTTTTATAAATATGATGTATTATTATTATGATTAAAGAATCCAAATCCAACATTTTCCCTCACATGGCCAGGTGAAACTAAAAGTTACTAGAGGCAGCTTAACTGTAGGAAATTATTTTGGTGACCCCTACCATCAGAGGGGTAGATGGTTCAGTGCCAGTTCAATCATTCTTTGTACCCATGATTGTGACATGCTCTTAGCAGGCTAGTTTGCTAACAGGACTGTATTTTATCACAGATTTTCTCACGATCTTCAGCTGGAGCTTAATCGAATACCAGTGCAGAACACAGTGACTTTAGTAAAAAGACAGACAAACATAGCAAGAGTCCAGAAACTGCAGTCACTGAGTTCTACCTTGGTTTTACAGCAGGTTTCGTAGAACATTTTTCTCACAATTTTATTTTAAAATGGAAAAAGATTAAATCACAAGATATAAGAGGCACCACTAAGCTTGAATATAGTGCTAACAAAAATATCAACAAAACCTTATTTGCTGTCCTTCGCCTTTGTATGGCTGTATCGGGCTCATTCGCCAAATCACACATTCTGCTAAAATACATCACTGATATGGTGCTACTCAAAATCTGCTCAAAATGACAAAACAACAAATGTGAACAGAGCTGCTTCTCACTAGTTTAAAAGCTGGCATGATTTTCTGATTGAATAAAGAAGCAGTTTCTGATAAATTAGATAATTAAGCGTTAGCTAACAAATTTGTATTTTATTTTAGCTTTATTGCAATAATTTTAAAGTTGAACTTTCCCACTTTGAGGTTCTAACATGAAAGGTTATCATAGAAGGTATCTGCTTAATGGACTGCCTGAAGTGAGTGGGCAACTTTTTTTATATATAAACGTATTATCAATACATTTCTTCTGATTTCAGATTATGTCTATGGAAGGATAAAAAAAAGGCAGTTCAGTCCTCTTGAAGTCTCAATCTTTAACACAAATGTTGTCTACCATTAGGCATAAGCTCCCATGAAACAGTGACAAATTACTTTATAGCACAACAAAGTGCATCACTAAATCAGAAAGAGATGCCCATACTCGGTCGGAGTATAGAAATTGATCGTGCTAGCCATATGCAGTGGCCTTAAGCATTTCTCTGCATGTCTTCTTTGCAACGGTTAGAGAACGTAAGTGCACAGAGCAAACTGTAGGGTTCGCCAAAAGCTTCACATACAGATAAAATGCCTTTGGTAAACTTTAAAGATAAACTCCGTTTTTAAAGGGTATTTATGTTACAAATACATTATAATTTAAATGACTGATGACTAACAGACATATAAATAGGCAGCAATGCAGTTTAATTATAAGGGGTTTGAGTTGACAATGTCTTTCTGATAACATTTTAAGTTTTCTATTTAATATTACTTCTTTTGTTCTTGTTTACTGATAGTTGAGGAGGCACTAAATTATAATGGGAGCAAAACTGACAACCTACCACTTCACTTTTCTTCGGTTGTGGCTTCTTTGTTTTGATGTGATAATAACTAGGGGCATATTAAACAACAGGTTAAAAATACTTTTCAAGATAAACATACAGCTCAATACAAAGTAAAAAAAATAAGGCATTTTTTTTCCCTTTCTTTAAACCAACAATTGCCATTATCAGCGTACATATCGGGTGTCCTTAAGATGCACTTAAATAAAATGATTAACTCGCCTAACCCAGCCTCTATTTTGGATAGAAAGCCAAACACATTTCATTGGTCTTCCGGATGGGAACGTAGTTGAAACTTGGTAAGAAAAGCATACTCAAGCTTTTTGAAACGCTCTTTTCCTCCAGCGACGTATTTGTCACCATGTAACATTTCCTCCAAACTCTTAACTTTGTGTCCCTCCATAGGTGTGTAGACGTTCCTCACTGCTCCAAAGGGGGCTTCCACTCCCTGAGTTACCACGTTCAGGAAGCTGTCAAATGATGGCACTTGGCGTGGATTGATGACAAATCTTCGTTCCGCAAAAAAAGCATCCCCATTTCGATACATAAATACAGTCCTGATTGGTACGGGATGGGCACGAGACGCCCTATCGGACATTCTAGACATGTTTATGTTGCAGATGGATACAACATGAACAGGAAGGAACAATAAAAAATAAGATGTAACAGCTTGGCTGGAATTAAAAGAGCCTGTCGTCCGGTGTTACAATCACTATTATGTGAGCATTTTTTTAAAGTAAGTAAATTGGAAGTTGGCTACACCTGTAGCCATATTAGTTTCTGAAGTCCCACTGTGACACTCAGAAATACCAACCCTGTGCTGCCATAGAAACAAATCATGTAAATTCTAGAAGAATCAGCATGTTTATTTATAATATTATGATGTCACCATTAAAACAAATTATATTAACCACACCAGTGTTTGTATGGTGTTGGGGGTCAATGACGGAATCAATTGTCATTGTTATTTTTATTATTTCCATTGTCCTTTAATTAAATGCAGTGTAAATGAACAATGAAGTACACTTTACGGTTTCCATGACTGTCTATTGTTACAGTTTAGATGTTGGTCTTAGATGCTTGCTTGTTGAGATGGTGGGTGTTGGCTTCCCCCACAGTCTCATCCTACTGACTCCACCATCTGGAGCAATAATAAGACGAACATGAGTGACAGCTCCGCTCAGAGCCAACAGGTTACCAGAGTAAAGGTGTCTGTGGTGGGGCTGAAGCTAGACAAGAGGAAATACATATGTTTTAGTTTGATTATCTCATTATGTTAAAACTAAATTTAGGCACTGAATAATAATCACACAAAGCTTATAGAGCTTGGCAATTCATTTACTATTTGCTCGTGTGTGCCTTGGCACACTTCCGTATTTTGGCAGGTGTTCTACTTTACTGCAGCTTGGGTGTGATTTAAACGCATTACTGTAAAAGTCTTAAAACAAAACCTCTACCAATATAACCCCTCCAGTTTTCAAGATTTAAATTAATGTATTAATTGTGCCCAGTCAATGAGTTATTTAACTAAACGCCCTTTATCCACTTATTCACATTTGTTCTCATCTGTCTTAACTATGGATGGGAAAATACTCAATTAGTGTTTCAAAGGAGTAAATAATTTCCTACACATGAATAGATAAATACGTACGTATTCTACAGTATATATGGTATACAAACACTGAATACATGAATGAATAAAGACAACACACTTTCTGAGGAGGCAGAAGAACCTGCCAATTGGCACAGCTCCAACTGCTGCTGCTGCCGACACACTGTGCCTCCTCCTCCAAGGTTAGATAACAGGCTTCAATCTTACAGGAGTCTGGAAAGTTTCCTGCACACACAGCACATGATACAGTGACAGCAACACAAGCTCTGTCTGGTAAAAGTCGTATGCCTTGATTAAATATTTAGCTAGTCGAAGTGTTAACGTTACAGACACCTTGCTGACTAATAGAATCAAGATCAATTGTAACCTAGAACTATGAACTTTAATGGCACTTAAAATAGTTTAAAGTAGATGTTCAGAGACATCTTGTAGAGCAGTTAGTTGAGTGGGGGGCACTCTAGCTAGATAGACAAGGAACTGGGATCCCTCTCTACCTTTAAAGTGATTAGTGTCAATTTCAATGCTGCTGATGTTCCCTGGATGCCCCAGTCGGAAAACCGCCCACTCATAGCCTGGCACCAGCAGTATGCCTTGTTCATCTACCTGGACCCAAGACCAATAAAGCAAAGCAAAAAAAAAATCATTAGTGATTGATGAGTGGTGATGATGTAGATATCTGAACGTAACACATGAGCAATATAATTAAGGTATATCACAGTTTTTCATAATTGTTTACACATATTTTCTGAATCTGTGGGTAATTTTTTTTTACTTTTAAACACAAAACTGCAAACACAAGATACAAAACTAAAAATCTCTAGCAAAATCATACACTGTATTCAAAACTGTTAAACCTCTTTCCAAAATGTTCAAAGTTCAAAGTGTTTTATTTGTGCACAATATAACAGGATATTTCTGAGCAAAGAAATTCTTAAGACATGGTAGGCAGCAACTACGTAGAACAGAGTCAAAATGTCCATACAAAAAATTAAAATAAAAGAAAAAATAACTAAGATATACATAATATGTACAGATGGGGGATATGGACAGTGAG
>JAVQJS010101363.1:0-32379 GCA_036024795.1 Galaxias rostratus
GAGAGAGAGAGAGAGAGAGAGAGAGAGAGAGAGAGAGAGAGAGAGGGAGATAGAGAGAGAGAGAGAGAGAGAGAGAAAGACAGAGAGAGAAAGACAGAGAGAGAAAGACAGAGAGAGAAAGACAGAGAGAGAAAAAGAGAAAGAAAGAGAGAGACAGAGAGAGAGAAAGTGTAAACAGTTCATGGTCAATCAACAGAAATGCAATGCCCCATCACATGTATATGCAGGCCCGTTTCTCATTCAGTGTCAGCCTGTTTAAGGAAATGAAGCAGTGATGCACCCACCACGCTGACTGAGGTGAGGGATCGATGGACATACCGAGCAGTGCAACTCCAACCAAACATCACTAGAGGCCCCAACACATCACATCAAACACCCAGCCAGCCGTGTATGTCCGCTCCACCAGCCCACCGCCTTCGCTGGATGATAACGATGCCCCTCAGTCTGGAGGTTTCCTCACGGCCCCGTTTGATCAGGTGGAGTCCGCCAGCTCACACCCTTTACATTGTCCCCCGTCAACAGTTAGCCCGAATGATTAGGATTACCCTGAGACAGCGGCTTGACGTATCCAGCTGTTGGGTTTGGCCCTGTCTGTCATTCTGTCTGGGTGAGCCTTTACCTGGGGGGTGATTGGAGAAGGCTTCTGCTTATTTTGACGGGAGGGCATTCAAAGACCTGAGCCTATAATAGGCCGTCACTAAGGGCCAAAATAAAGTACATGCCATTGCCGTCTAATGTCAGACTCCGTACGCTAAAGCAAGAAACCTCACTACACAACGCAAATCCACTTGAAGTGTCCTGTCATTTTCCTGCAGACTGTACAGCTTTTCTCTATATCCATTAAGAGAAGGGTGGGGGAGAGGAGGAGGGGGGTTGCAGCAACTGGTGTTTATTGAGTATTTCACTGGGATGCTAATGGAGGGGGGGGGGGTATTTATAGCCTCTCGCTTAAAGTTGGTGGGGGGAAATTGACAGGCCCACCTAACGATGTTTCTCAAAGTGGCATGGGATGCAGATGAGGTGAGGCCCTCTCTCCAAACGGGAGGGCGATCCCCGCTGACACTGGGGAAAATAGCCCTGTATACAGCCCCATTGTCTGAGCACCCCACACCATGGCATTTGAAACTGAGTGGCTCCTGTTTCCCCGGACAAATGATCCGCTCTTCCCTGCCAAGGAATGTCAGCCATCACGCCTCTCTCTCCCTAGTCACTAGGCTCACAGGGGAGAGGATGATGATGTGGACACTGTCTCCTAACCCACTGGTTGATGAATAATTAGCCTGAACGACTGAGAAAACGGTGGATCTGCTTGTCAACTAATCTCTATGTAGATACCTGTGTTTATCTGTTTTTAGATTTCTACGTCTGCCTACCTATCGATCAATCAATAAATCAATCAATCTATCACTCGTGTGGATTCAGAGTCTATCCAATAACAAGGTGTTTTATAAACTATGTACAGTGTAACTTTATACAAGCAATAATAAGGCCAGGTTTGTTGGGAACACATCCGCAAGCGGCCGCCACTGGGGACCTCCATTAAGCCTTGTGTTCTCGAGAATGCTCCGGTCTCATCTGATTCATCAACAAGACGTTGGTTGGCATGATTTATCTATGCCACTTACTTGTTTTCATTTTGCCCGGAGGCGGCTGCCAGCATCAGGGGCCTCTTTTTACCATGTGACAGCTCCCTCTCAAGAGAAAAGAAAAAGGAAAAAAAATACCCAACTATGCATCAAAACAAATAAGTGCCCCGGCCACATAAGTGATGTGACCGTGATCAGAACCCATTTCCACAACATGTCATCCGGTTGACGTGCGAGCACCAACAAAGGTTATAGGCTCGCATGCATTGAAGTACATCATGTATGTAAGAGGGTGTTACCATCGGTTCACCCCCATTTGTCTTGCCAGTCCCCAGCCAGCAAGACCCTTTGAATTGATCGTTTCAGTTCAATTGGATTATGAATCATGTTTTTGGTGAAAACAGAATTGATAATTTTGTGTGATTGAGAACACAAATATATAACGTTAACCCTCATCCCAAATATATGTGTTGTTGGCAAATGAGAAACTGTTTAGAAAGAGTTTTTTTGTTTAGAAGAAATCTGCGATAATTACCCAACCACTGAGTCTACCTCCCCCTGCCTTTCCCCTTTCCCAAAACCTGCAGGCAACAGGACGCTCTTGTACATTAAATAAGAACTGTCACCCTGGGCAACTCACGGCGATGAAGCATTTATTCTGACTCACATTTCCTGGCACTTAGAATTATTTCCTTCATGCCTGATAACCAAATTACAATATGGCAGGTCTCCCCGGAGCCATGGGATTGTTAGTGCCAGCTCACAACATACTTTCAACTGATGTGGCATTTCATGTACAGCTGCCAATCAAGAGCTGGGCGAAAGAGAGAGAGAGATGTAAATGAGGGCGGGCACGACTGTGTTCAATTACAGCTCTGAGCCCTGCATAATCCCCCATCCCACTGACTGACTGACTGACAGCTCCCAACATGGCCTTTCGTTCCCAGTTTTTCTCCCAATCCACCAGCACCTTAATTTGGACTGCGGGACATTGGAGAGGCAGAATTTAAGAGGGACCAACCTTAAGTCATACACCTGTAATTGATGATATAGAGTATGGAGGAAAAAATCCACAGAAAAGGATTAACAAACATATAATGGTGTGGTTGTCAGCAAATTTGTCAACATTTTAAATTTTTTATTTGAATGAACACTATGCGGGTCTAAGATCAAGGAGAACTATTCCCATGATGACAGTAACAGACATGTTCAAACTGAATAAATGGCCATGTAAGTCACCCCGGTTGGATGTTTTTCTCTCAACCATGCACGGTTCCAAGGAGCGGGACGTCGGTCTCTGAGTGGGCTGAGGCATGCCTCTCTGCCAGCTCAGCACCAACCTTTGGTAAAGACTCGTGAATTGAGAAGCTATCTTTTGCTCTTTTTCCCTTTGGAAAAAGAGAACCCTTTAGACGGCCCTTAATCCTCATGTTAAAGGTAAGCCATCTGAATGGCTTACGAAATGTTCAGCAAGTGTGATTAAACAGCGGGGAAAATGTGCCATTAGACCAGCAGGATTAAAGGAGGGAGAAATGGAGTTGCAGAGAAACGGTTTTTATAACATTATAAATCACTGGACACTGTTTCGGGTTGCTTGACTTCATTCAATTCTAATTGTTTTTCTCCCCCTCCTTCCTTTCCCCTGTCACCTGATTTTGTCTGCTCTTTCCATTGTCTTCATTTTTCACCTTCTCTTTCTTTTCGGTCTGAAACTGGCGCTTTTGTTGCATTCCAAGAGGTTGATAAATCAATCCATCAAAAAATTCTTTGCGGTGAAACTCAATCAAGAAAGGTCATGTCGGCGGGAAAAGAACAGATTAAATTAGCATTGAATTAGACATGGAAAGTGAGCTCTGTCAAAACCATCACTGTGCTCAGCACAATTAGAATATGTTAATTATGCATTTCATTAAGGAGCCTAGGCGCTCTTTGAATGTGAGATGAAATGTCACTGGTGTAGGCAGCCGAAAAATGGAAGATTGCCAGGCACAACTTTCTTTGTGCAATGTGTGACACCTTCATTAACATCAGGGATTGCTAGTCTGATTAGACTTTTTTGTATTAGTTTAAGCCTTTAGGCTTTCAAATGCTGTGGCTTTTTTTCTCTCTCGAGCTTGATGTGGCAGTGTAAAACCTTCTGCATTTCTAAGGGGATATTGTCTTATGGTCAATTCTTTATTCTACATTCTGTCACCATAAGGGCAACACACTTAATGTAACGTCATTGTTTTTGCATAGAATATGACATTTTGCTAAGTCTTTGTCTCATGCACGTTGGGCAGTTTCGCTTATACCAACAAAAAAAATGTTCAGGCCAATGGTTTGTAGTTTCTATCATGGCTGATGTTTTAGACAATACTATCTTATTGTGTTTTTTATGCGTCTCTTTTCAAATAATACATACACATGTTTTTTTGTAATCTGTGCATTGTTTTATGTTTTAATGCTTAATGGTTTTACTTCACAACTGGTATGCGAACTCATGGTCATTGCATTCCTAATAAGAACAGTTCTTTCCCCCAGCCATGAATCTCGACTAGTGTCTCAGTAAAGCTGAAGAATCACACATAATGTTTGACGAGTCTCCATACTGTACTAAGCGACAGTCATAGAGAATAAATGATAATTTGAGAGCAGAAAACTTGGATGGGAACAGCTTACATTACAGATCAGTCAACTTTCGAAACTTCATTAAAACAAAATGAAAGTCCTTCCCAGCACACTTAAATTAAATAGAACTGCTTGGGAGAGGGGTGATGAAAGCCACGAGTGGGAGCAGTCTGACAATTTCAGTGCTCACATACTTTCATGACTTAAGATGATTCTGTGTGCCCAAACTGAAGCGAAGAAATGATTGTGTCTGGAGGACCCCATCTCACAGATGTAATATAGATGTCTTGAATGAGTGACTACCAGCAGTTCAGGGTATACGATCCACCCATAATTGAGATCAAGAAAATACAGTACCTGCATAGTTCTCACTGTACTCGCTGTGTAGCGTTGGTCTGAAAGCTGATAAAGGAGAAAGCAAGAAGAGCTCTGTTTTTTGTTATTTTAACCCGTTGTGTACTCAAGCATAAATGCAATGTATTTGTGTGCAATTTTACTACAAAATAATACTTTTTATGTTATCAATCTGTAAACAATACTTGTGATAGTTGGTTTGGAGCAGTGGTTCTTAACCTGTGTTTGATTGAACCCCAGGGGTTTGGTGAGTCAGCCTCAGGGGTTCGGCGAAGGTCAAGACACGCACTCTGGGTACAAAGGGTTTGGTGAAGGTTACGAAGGGTTTGGTGAATATACGTATGAGACTTGTGGGGTTCAGTACCTCCAACAAGGTTAGGAACCACTGGTGTAGAGGTATTCTATATGTGGTCTTTTCACTCATATTATCTTTCATGTTCAGACATAAGGATGTATTGAATTGGGGTGGTGACAGGTCATATTTTCTATGGCTACTTCTCACTTTTTTCTTTCTGGAGAGCCTGGCATGGTCAGCATTATGTTCCGTGTGAGAAATGGTTTGCAGACATCCGCAAGGCTGAGGGGCCAGTAAATGATGAAGTCAGATCATTCACTGTTTGGGCTCCATCTGTGTTATGGTTGCGGAGCTTCCTATAGCAGCGTGGAACGCTTTGACACACCCTGGACCGACTGCCCTGATGGGAGGGATTCAAAGTCTAGAGAAGTTGGCTGCAGCAGGTGTCATTTGTCCTGCTGGTGTTTTTTGTCAGACCTTTTGTCAAGTTAAAAGTTCAGGAAGCTTGACAGTTATGTTTCCTGGTATGGAATGATCATTGAAATACACCACTGTTTTTCGTTAGTCCATTTATCTTTTTATTTTCTTTATTTTTTTAATAGATGGTTTAAGAAAAACAAGCAATGAAACGGTGTGCGTGTGAAAAAAAGTAATAATGTACTTACATGTCAGCCAGAGG
Source organism: Galaxias rostratus (assembly GCA_036024795.1). Taxonomy (NCBI): domain Eukaryota; kingdom Metazoa; phylum Chordata; class Actinopteri; order Galaxiiformes; family Galaxiidae; genus Galaxias; species Galaxias rostratus. Next base: position 5,525 of record JAVQJS010101363.1, read on the forward strand.
AGGAAGCACTCAATCAAATGAGAAAAATGGAAGCCACATCCCAAGGCCTAAACGTATTCCGTGGCCGGAGGTTGAACTTGCTAGCCATGTGACACATGATTTACACAGGAAAAAGGCCAGTGACTCCGTACAATGATAGATTCTCCACCTCAGTCTGCTCAGACTCATTTTATGACATATAATCCCTCTCTTTTAAGCAGTAAAATAGAGATAGATAACAGAATGCTATATTGATTTCACTGTCTGCGCACTGGGCTCTTTTTTTTTTTTTACCAGTTGTCCATGTCTGAACCTTGGCCACAATGACAAGGTAACGGCCAACTGCTGATCACCACTGCTCACAGTTTATTGTTTTTTCAATAATCTTTTGATTTTTTTGCCTTCCAGATAAACCCCGTATACTGGACCCGGTCTTTGTTTCATGTCTGGGTGTTCTGTGTTATGAGAGAATCTTTCTGTGGCAGAAACATACAGACTCCAGTGACTTGTTAAACACACAACATGATGAACATGAACATAACCTCAACTAATATATACTAACAGTGGCACTTCCTGTTTACTTTAAGAGCTCTTTCTTAAAGCAAATAGTTGTCGCATTACTTCCTGCTCGTGTGGATCACAGGGCTGCCGGCCAGTGGTTTAGGGGCAGGTGGCAAGGAAAGAGAGCAGGTTGCTCTTTTAGCTGAAGGTCCAAAAAAAACCTAGGCTCTGTTTACAGAGTGAGGGCAATGGTTTAAATCTGCTGGCGTCAACGCTGATTCATGTCATTTTGAGTGACGGCTGACCCAGGAGCCGCCGGGCTGACAGTGAGACGGATTACAAGCGAGCAAAACGCCAACAACCTCTGGCCTGCTGTGGGGGCACCAGATGACAGCGGAGGAGGGCAAGAGGTGGAGAGGCCGGCTCCCAATCCTTATCCCTCCCCCCCACCAAACACACACACTCCTCAACCCGTACCCTCTCAAAATGGGTGGCTCAAAAGAATGGGAGCAGAGACCGATAACACATACTATCATTCAGACGAGACTTTACCAATAAGCTTGTTTTTGCAAGGATGAACATTGCATTGACATAACATTTGAGCCCTGAAGGAGCCTATTCATATTCTAAATATAATATAATATAAAATATATATATACTGCATATATATATATATATATATATATATGGTACTTTGTTAATTACCCTCGAGACATTACCCGAAGATATTTTTCACTAATCAGTGCTTGTGTTGATCTGAAACAAAGATAGCAAATAAATCACAACACATCACAAACTGATCAAAACATCCATTTGGAGCTGCGGTACAGAATGATATAATCCTATAGTGTTATTACTTGTATGTGTTGAATTGACGTAGTTGTGGTCACGGACATGACCACATATATTTAGCAGCAGCATTCAGTGTAGCAATACATGACCTTGACATATTACATTATGATTAACAATACAAAGGAGTAATTACATTTAGTTACAAGCTCAGGATTGTGGTGTCTTTCACCTGAAGTCCGGTGAAACTGTAAACCAGACCCTTCTAATAATAGATGAACGTGAAAAGCAGGCCTTCATTAAACGAGGTAGGCACAATAAATGAATGACAAGTCTAAGCGGTTTATATGGCCTTGTTCTGATTGTCTTTCTCAACAGAGCCAGCAACCCCCCTGAAGTCTGCTGACAATATTATCTGTGAGTTCCCAATCCAATTTCCTGCTATTCTGGTCATTAATCTCAGGTTGACCTTGTGGTCTACCTACACACATTCTTTCAAGACCTTCCCCTTTGCTTTTGTAATTGTCATACCTTCCTATTGTGAGGAACAAAACAATCTTTCACAAATATGAGCTATTTGTCATAAAACTCATTCCCGGACAGTCTAATTCAGTAAAAAAAAACTGCAGCTGTTCATACGTAAAATATCCCTTTTTACTCATCACCAATTCAATATGAATGAACACATTTGTCATTAAAGATATTCTCTCACCTTTTTTTATGACTCTGTACATATTCTTACCACCATATTCAATATAAGCGTAGGTGTCACCCTCCATCTCTGGCGCCTGGCCGTTTATGTCTGCTCTCTGAGTCCAGAAGAAGGCTCGGGAGGCACACAGCAGGCAGCCAGTCGGCAAGAATTAGAGCGGCGTCCATGATTGTGCTGACGTCTGCAAGGGGGCCAGGCTGGAGATTAGGCCCAATAAAAATGTGTGATTTGTTGCTTTCATATTTGGGAGATGTCAGCTTCAATTTGAGGCAGCACGCTGCCTTGAGGGGCCCTGGGTGACACATTTGAAGGATGCACTGATGAACTGCTAGCAATCAACTGTTAGTTTTCTCATCCAGTATATGATGGCAATGAAAACGTCCGTTCGTTCCTACGCAGAGATCTGTCCTTATCGGGCGGTGGTGAGCAACAGCAATGCTGAATGCAGTTCAACTTCTGTGTTATAACCGTTCGTGTTTGATGTTGATGATATCTTTAAGGAGGGTTACTTTTAGTAAATATTCAATGTAATGGTGTTGATGTTTGTCTGGTAGAAATTATGTACAAAATCTATTCAATATTTAGAATAAGTTGACTTTGATTGACTGACACATTGGCAAAGATTTTTCAAATATCCCTCTATTCAAAGCAGGATTTTATGACTGCTAAAACATCCTTTCATGTGTATACTTCATTAATTGAAACAACAAAGCAAGATGATTAATTTGTAACATTAAGTACAATTTTTTTTTTAAAGATAACAAAGTTTAAAAGGAACTCTGTAAAAGAATAGAAGAAACAGAGTTTGGACGATGAAGCCCTAAGCATCCCAAACTCACATCTTACTGGCAAATGCTCTATTAAGCCATCAACTTTTCTGAAGCTCTGAAGTATCAAGATGTATGATTAATAAAAAACTGTCAATTGATACTTGATAAATTACTTGAATCACATATTCATGTTGTGAGATGAATATGCAGTGTCGTGGGGCTCAGGCCAACTGGATTGATCAAATGGATAACATTTGTCACTTGTTTGGCTTCATTAGCATAATTAAAGTGACACACACATCATCTAGCATAGCAGGCTAGACAGGTATCTGAAACACAATATTCAAAACAATATATGTGGTGCGATCATTGTCCCACACATAACAATTCCCATGTGGTGATGTTTGGTATGCATTTACATACCAGCATGTCTTCTTTTTTGTGTGTGCAAGGAATATCGACAGAGGATTCAGTGTTTGACCTTGCTCCGATGAAAGGGATACACAATGCCAACCAGATCTATTTAATATGAACACACAGCCTTCACAAAGCACAAGGTCTCCAGTCCCTTTTGTGTTACTATGAGCTTTTTCAACCATCTTTCGCTTCTGGTTTGCAGGCCCAGACGAGGCAGACGGAGAACCCATCCACTAGAGGAAATAAAGCCAGGCACATCGCAAATGTTTCATGTGTACCCAAGCAGGCAAATTCCGATGCACATTTGCCCTATTACAGCACATCAACATCACAGGGAAGCATGCCAATGCAAGCAAGGAGCGTACACTTATCATTATTTGATAACATGTTTAATGACAGATTGACAAAGGATTTGCAAATGCGAGCTGGCATCAATTTTGCTAAGTTCGGTTTTCACTGCCGCCTCTGCAATGCAAGCATACTTATGTGCATAATTTGATTTTTCGACTAAGCTATTAGTGCAGTTTTAAAAAGAAACTCCATGCCATGGTCTGTGTGGAGAGTGTAAGCTGTTCTGATGTTTTGACTCCATCAGACTATGAATAATCAGAAGCATGACATTTATAGACCCCTAAGATGGCTTAAATGTTTCAAAACAATTTTACACTGTGATGTCGGGAATAATGGTATAGGCAGGCTGTTACTTTTGATTGTGAACAAAGCATTGCAGGGATAATTCCTTTAACACAAGCTGACTGAGACAGAGGATTTTTACACCCTATGCAGCTTAAATTCCACTTATTCCCTGTCCTTCCACTCAACTTGTCGTTATTGTGAAAGAGTATGGTACCACAGAACTTAATATAACCAAGATGCACAATATGAATGTATTATACTATCAAGCCACCTCTGTTCATGATGAAGAAGGGATCCCTATCATTTTAAGATGGACAAGTGCACCACAAAATGAATACCAATCATTGCTTATGTGTTCATTTGCAAGTTTTTGTGTTGGCAATTAGCGCAACATAAGGAAGACTGTAATTCAACGTGGACAGCTAGATGTGCAGTAATCATCTAAAATGGATCTATACATATATGCAATCAACATCAAATGAATTGTTTTATATATGTTGCATTGTTGACTGACAGAGACAGTGTTGGAGTTTCAATTTAAGTGTGACATTAAGATAGCTTTGACAATAACCATTCCTATATCAACTTATCCGTTTACTCTGCATCATAGGAAAAGCACCACCTCCCATACCACGTTGGGTGTGACAAATATGACATAAACCTTACAGAATATTTGTTTGACTTAACCTTACAGTAAACTTGCTTTGTCTGTAACACCCTTACGATTATTCAACATACACAGGAAAGGCTGATATAATATCCATTTTGCCATGTTACGAGATGAGCGCTTCCAAAGACAGTATTTTATGTTTTTTTTCTCTTTTTGAGAATTTGACTTATGAAATGAATGTTGCAAACCACTACTTTCCTTTGCTGATTACGTTGATGACAGCAGTTATGATTGCTGTGGCTACTATGAATTTGTAGCATGTTGTGCTGATTCTTCAGAAAGGTCTTGTAGGTTTTATGATCTGAAAATGGATTTATCCACAAGCTGTGCTGTGCAGCACAGAATTCCTAAAAGTCTACTTTAGATAAAACCAGTTCAAATAAAATGATATACAATTCTGAATTATTACAACCGCAGCGATGCGGCATATCCCCTTTCAATAACACAATTCAATCTTACTTTTTAATTTCAATTAATAAACACAAACGACCGAGAATATTGCACTCATTTTTCCTCCTCTGCCATATCTTAGATCATTGCTTCGTTCGATTTAGAGTAATTTGCTATTCTAAAACATAATGGCTCTACAGACGAACCAAGGCACCATTGGTGAGGCAAGGCACTAAATAATTTATGGCTTTAATCTGTTCACTGAGGTGTGTGGTCTATGACAGTAATTATAAATGCAAGGAGAAATTATAGCTGAATACTTTAACTGCATTAGGAGTCATCTGATGAACAACCGTGATTGCCTGCTCATTTCCAACAATAGGGGGCAAGTTGGTGTCACACTATTCAAATCACCGTAGCACCCATGTGCTTTTTTCCATTTACCATCAAATGTCAGTTGCCTGTTATAAAACAGAGATTTGATGGGTGGAGGTAATTGAGGACTTGATTGCTTGAAAAGAGATGAATTGCATAAAATGTTTATGAATTTAGAAGGCAATTATTTTTAATAGCTTTGAATAATAAAGCCGGAGGAGATATGTTTAATTGTTATGATATCACAGTTCGCCTGCATCTACGGAAAAACAATAAAATCTGACGAAGAGAATATCTTCAAAAAAATCACATCGATTCATCTTGAAAGACTAAGAGAAGTGTTATGCGCGAGGAGTGGGCTGTGTACTGTTTGTAAACTAAGCAAACATTTTAATGAAACATTTTGGATTCTGCGCCCACTTTTTAGGTGAAGAATCCCAGATTTCACTGTCTGCACTGTATGGAATCAAAGATACTCTCTCATATTGCAAACACATTTCTATCCTTGCATGTTTTCAGGAATTTCAACCTCCTTAAATATAATCCACTTAACAGGTGTGACATATCATCAGACTGATTTCTGTTTTTTACACTGATGTGGAAGATAGGACACTCACAAATGTGCACTTTTGACTGCACAACAACATGTTGACCAACATGACAAATATATTGAGAGATCATGCAGCTGATGTGGTGAGTAAGGCCTTCAGTATTGAACACCCATTACTGTAGCATTTCAGCCTCTCTAACATCCATGTTCCCCCTATGGGCGCACACAAACCACTACATGTCCCCTGAACAGGATGTTTAAGAACCTGTGTGGTTCAGCACATGAAAGTATGTCCCACGTCATAGCAATATCCACAGACAACGTACAGCCATTGATGAGGAGTGTGACAACATTCCTCGAGCCACAATCTACAATTTCATTGAGTCACTGACGAGGAGATGTCTTGCTCTGTACCAGACAAGTTGTGGTCACCCAAGGTCTGTTCCATGACCCCACGTTGTCCTTTAAGTGATATCTGAGAGGCATGCTTGTGCCAAGAATTATGTGAAATGATATACAGGTGCCTAATCAATCCTTTCAGTTGTACTATTTAAAAAACTATATTTTGGTTTTGTAAAATTATTTAAATTGTCCATAGAGATACTTAATGCCTAAAAATATACCGTACATAGTATGGTACTGTTGATAAAAATACCCCATAATAAGCTTTAAATATTACTTTCTTAAAATGTTTGAACGTTTCTGTAACCATTCACAAACCACAACTCTGCATAAAGAATATCAATCTTTGTCCAAACTAGAAATGAAATCAGCCTGATATCAAATGTTAACTCTTTATTTGAATTGGTAAAAAAAAAGGTGCAGGTCTCACCGTCTTCCTTTTAAGATGAAACACATTGTTTGTCGGTTGCCTCCAAAATATAATTACATGTGACACATGTTTTCAAATCATTCAAATTTGTTAAATCATGTACAGAATCCAAGTCTAAACTGGTGATTAAACATTTTATTAAAGTGCTTTTTCTGTTCTATAGTTGCAACACAAAACATTGTTTTACATAGTAATACACTGTACAGCTCAGTAAATTGTGTTAATATGTGTTTGGCTACCTGTTTCTGAAATAGCATATAAATGCAGTTTTACCACTGAAGTTGTAAATGACAAATAATTCATTATTTAGTTGTTAAAATACATTTGAAACTTGACATATCATACAAATAAATAGTAGTCATAGCCGGAGCTATTGCATGCAAGCATCAGCATTTATGTTTCAAGCAGTAATACATTTCATTACTGGTGATGCATTTGAGCAGGGTGCAAAGGTATCATTTTGTGAGTCTATTAACTTTTTAAGGTTTTGTTCAACCAGTGTGTCCTTGTCTTCAATTAAATGTTTCACATGTCTTAATGCACACTATACAGCACTACTTTAAAAAAAGAATATCTGACCCGTGTGTTAAAAAACAAAAGAAGTGACTGAAAAATTAAGGACCCCCACTCAAAAAACACCTACTCCTTCTCCATCTCCACATATTGTGAATGGTTCTCAGGTGACTTGCTGTGAGTTTTACTCAGGTGCAGTTTAACGGCATGATTACTGGCAAATGTCCGACAACAGAGCTTACATCTGAATTTCGAGTCACTGTCCTCCTCTGAAACCAATGGATCCGTGACTCTGACACTGAGAGCCTTCGACAGTTCTGGCTCCTCCAGCTTCGTCTGGCGATCTATTGGCAGTTTGCCCATGTCTTTGATTTGAAACCCTAGATGAGACTCCAGGTGGGCGATGAACGCGGGTGGTGTCCTGAATTGTGAAGCACAGTCGTTACAGTAGAACATGGGGTGACCAGTGTCCATGTTCTTCAGAAACTTGGTCCCGCCTGTTTTCCTAAGTTGGTATTTTACGTTGGCCAACCAGTGGCTGATGGTGGTCATGGAGAGACCAGTGAATTTTGAGATGTGCATTCGTTCCTGAGGGCCCAGGTCTGAGAGTAAGTATTTTCCCTCAGAGGTCAGAAAGAGGCTGGAGGCAAACTGAGCTTGGAGAATGAGGAGATGCCTGGGGTTCCAGTTGGACTGCCTACCTTTGCGCTTGTGAACGGAATACATGTCGGCGGACACGTCTTCGTAGCGCCTCACGTCTGACTCCAATTTCAGAGTAGGCATTCTCGATGACATGGAGGGTTTGGGTGTGGTGGCTTTTGGAAGCACTTTGACCATGTCAGCAATATCAGACAGGGCATATTTATGTGGCATTGGTGCAGATGGCTGTAGTAGTAAAGAGCTCGACTTGTTATGCTTCGATTTAGTCAAGTCCATCGGCTGGTCATCACTGGGAAAAATAAAGGCATTACTGGGCCTATTTCTAACCGGGCTTCCGAGCAGCATCGCTGGTTTCTCGTTGCTACGGTTTATCTCCGAGAATATCGAATGGCTACGGACAGACAGTTTGTCTGATCTTGAATTGCTGGGCTTATTTGCTTTACCCAAGTGATTGTTGAGGACGGACTGCAGTGCGCTTAGTGGGTTTATGCCCAGTGTATCCGGCATGTCATTGAGAAGTTCTGAAGTGGAGCTGCGTCCATTGCTGGCAGGAGGGCTCGGCGTCTTGCCTCTGTCTGAGAAATCGGGACTCAGCTTGACTTTGATCCCATCCCTCCCTTCATTCACACTGTCTGTGTCGAGCTTTGAAGAGGAAGACGAGTCATCCTGACAATCGCTGTCGTCGTTCTCATCCAGATCAAACTTCATATTCTGACTGTCTTTACCATCACTAATGCCAACCTTCTCCTTTTTGATGTCCACATTTTGATGTTGCCCCTGAGCTGTTTCAGCTCCCACCGGCCCATGATAAGACGACTTTCCCTTTGGGGCAATCGATCTCAGCTTATGGTTGAACGACTGCTTTAGCTGAATTGGGGGAGAGGCTGAGAGAGGAGAATTTTTGATGATCCCAGAGAGTTGGTAGGCAGCGTGAATGCTGGGATAGGCACTCCAACTCGGAGTTCCCGTTTGAGCCTTGTTAATGGCAGAGGCCACAGTGTTGGCTAAAGACTTGAGTATGTCACCTCCTCCACCTGAGCCCTGCTCAAGATCCTCCTCACGGAGATAGGGGTACTTAAAAGCCCCATTGCCTGGCTTTTGATCCTCGCTCTCGTCCTTGTCATCTTTCACCTCGGTTTCTTCCATTTTGTCTGACGTGCCTTCCCCCTGGCTGTCTTTCTCGCTGTTACCGGGAGAGGGGTTCATGGGAGAAGCCTTTTCTCCCTCTTTTTCATTAGACGCAGGCTCTGCCAGCACCTGCATCTTCTCAATGGCCAGGGGATCGAGAGCCAACTGTTTTCCTTTCTTAGAGGCTGAGTTAGTGACTTTAATGAAGTGACCAGTCACCATCATATGCGAGGTGAGTTGCTGCAGAGTGTCGTGAGAGCTCCCACACTCCATGCATTTCAGGATCTGGGACTTGCACGTTTCAAACTGCCATGTGTAACTGGCCCCGTTCTGATAACCATAGCGATTACTGTTTGCATTTGAAATGGAAGCAGACCGCTGTGCCTCTAAGTAGCCGGCCACGCCCGTGGTAGAGTCAGGGGAACACGGCCTGGTGGCTTCGTACGCTCGTTTCTTTGCTGGTGGTAATAATTTAGGTGTTATCACTGGGATGGGCTCTTTCAAAGGCACTTTTTGGTAATGCTTGGTTTTGATCATGTGGACACTGAGGTCCTGAAGTGAGTCAAAGGAATGACCGCAGAACATGCATTTCAGCACCTTCTGAGCGTCCTCCTTTCCTTCCATGTCTTGTAGATTCCTCTTTCTCCCTTTGGAAGAGGAGGCTGAGGAACTGCTTTGTTTGCCATGGTTGTTGTCCTGATAGTGCCCGCTCTTGTTCATGTGTACTGTCAGGTCAACCAGGGTGTCGTAGGCAGCGCTGCAGTCCTTGCATCGAAATCGACTGGCTCCGGTGAAAACCGTCCCGCCAGCTTTGCTGCTTTGCCTGTACAGGTGGACGGAGCTGAAGAGATTGGGTTTGGATGTGGGCTTTGGGGATAGAGTATGGTGGAGGGTTTTGGACAGTGCATCCTGGTGCCAATCAAACACGCTTTTGGCACTTCCATTGGTGCTGTCACAGTTGGCTTTGCTAGGGCTCTTGCCGAGTTTCAAGTCCATTCCTAACCCCGACCAGTATGAGTCGGACAGGAAGTTTGCATAGGCCGCCCTCATTTTCTCCAGGCTACCATTCATCTCATCCTTGTTGCTTGAGGTCTCCTCGTCCTTTTGGCTTACGAGAGGCGAGGCCATTTTGAAGTCGGAGAGTCTGTCACTGCTGTCGCTAAGACGTGACTCCAGCTCTGCTTCTTGATTGGAAATGACACTGACGGGAGAATTCTGGTAGCTGAAGCCGTTGGTGCTCTTGTTGTCCAGGTCTTTGTCTTCCATGACCTTTGGGCTGGTCTTCTCTGAGGTTTCCTCCTCAGTCTGAGGGTCATTCTCTCCTTCGTCCTCTGGGATGGAGTCATGGAGGCCGGTGTCATCATCCTCATCATCATCATACACTGAAAGAATAAAGAGAAAAAGAGAAAAAAAGAAAGAGAGAACATTAGTAACATTTCAGACCATCTCTATTATAATTTCACCCCCTGTGCCGCTCCCCTTTCCATTCACCCTGATTGGTGTGACGGCCAGGGTTGGGACGTCATTGAACAAACACTTTCCAGAAGCCTTAGTTTATTTCAACGGTAACTTTGCTATAGTTTAACTTTGTTCAGTACGAAGTAATTGGTATCTTGCAAAACCTTCAAAGTAACTTCACCAACACGCCTACTACTGCTGTTAACTTCAACTAACACTAACTTAATTCGTCAAATGTTTAGTTGCTCTAACAGCAGTTAACTAACCTTATGCTAAGACAATAAATTGATAAATTTCACTAATCCACAAAAGCTATTTCATCACATAAACTTTACAGTTGAATCTCTGTAATTATAATGTTTCACTTCTTGTCATTCAACATACTAACATACCATGGTGGGGCCTTTTTAATGGGGGGGGGGTAGTAGCGTTTAGTAGTCTGGCTAGAGATTATGCATCTTTACAGACTGCTTGCTGGTGGCAAGACTGCTTCTCTTGATTCACAACAGAACATTGACTTAGTGCTGTGTCAAAGGTTGCTCTTGCTCCATGGTGAGATGTTTACAACAATCGTTGGCCACTGAGCGACATAAGCCAATTGATTTCTCCTGGGGTTTGCTAAGTGTTATTGCAAACGACCTATTGCGGAGTGATTATGGGTGTCTCCAAACTGTAATGGAAATGTAAGCTTTCTTTTTTGGTTAATACTTGGACTTGTTGCTTTTTTTAGGGGAGGGGGTAAAAGCAACATTCAGCAATTTTGTACACATGGGCTGCGAGTTGTTTTAAAATCACACTTTACTTCATTGATAGAGTATCAATACATTAAAGAACAATTCTCACATTGGAAGATGAGTGTGACAAAACAAAACAGAGATTTTACTCATGTTCCCAATATTTAGAGGCTCAGTATGTTTAAATTTATTTTAGTAAGAGTTAAAAACCCTTATTAGAAATTATGGTGATAGTCACGGTAAAAACAATGGTCTTATATTAATGTTGGAAAAACAAGACTTAATTGTCAGTAGTAAAACTAGACAGTTATCTTTATTTTCCAGCGATTACTGGCAATCTGTCACAGCATTCTATTCTCTGACATTCTCATAAATAGCAATTACGCCTTTAATTATTCACCTGTTCATTCTACCAACTCATAGAGCACAAATGTTATTGCGTCAATTAACTGATAATTAAACAACGGCATTTTCTAATTGACTTATTTACTGTCATCCAATTAGTGGTACTTCTGATTGAACATACAATGCTGCATTCCTGGGGCGTGGAAAAATCCGCTCAGTAGACAATATCGGAAGAACTACAACAATAAATGAAATTCCGTCAAATAATTCCCCCAAGAGTCCCCCAAGAATTTAAACTTTTTTAAACGAAATCCATATAGAAAGTGTAATAATAGTAGAGTAACTTTTGAAGGCATCGCTGCAGTTAATGCAGTGCGTCAGCTCTGTCACATAACTGAAATTTCTTCCGCCTTGCTTTCATGTAGTAAAATGTGCATTTTGGAAGAGCTGTGGCAGATGTGCTCCCGAGTTAAATATGAATAGGACATAACAGCCCTGTCCAGGCACTTATGCATTTCATGTGGTTAATATTTCTCTTTTAAGGAGGGGGGCACTCTCACATTCACTCTTCAGGGCAAAGATGAATGTGTGCACTCAAGGAGTTCCACACCGGGCAGCCCCATCAAATGTCTTCTTCCTCCCTTCACATTCTGAAAATAAGACTTATTTCCCCCCTTCTTCTTCTTCTTCTTCTTCTTTTGTTATCAATATTTCACAAGTGCCTCCGGTGAAACCCTGGAGGTGAACTGCTTGGCAGCTAATGGATGGAGATGGAGATGGGGATTCGGCCGTTCACAACAAACATGGAGAATGGGAGGCCTCTCGTGCATAAGGCGCCCTGCACGCTCATACAAACACAAAGCCCGGTTTCCCAGAATGTGCTGTGACCTTGATCTACCACTAGAGAGTCGATTCGATTGGACGATCAAGATCCGGGACTGCTTCCAAAACACCCTGGATGCGGAGGGGGAGAGTTGTCAGAGTACAGAGGTATGTTTTATTTATGGTTTTATATATAGTTTTCACAGAGAACGAGAGTCCCATTGCCTATGACAAGCTTCCAGTTGACGTCTTCTCTTTTCAAACTCTTGACAGACACTTAAAGATTGGTAAGCCTTTACATAAAAGAAAGATGAGATTTTTTCCCATCATGTGCAATTCATACCGTTTCTTTTTCAAATTAAATAAGGCACACCATTTTATTTCAAATAAATCAATTGGACTACTTACTGCTGTATTTTTACTACTATAAGAAACATAGATAAGTATGAAGTAGGAAGTCAAAGCCATCAGAATCACATTCAACTTAATTTTCCAAAAATAACACTATACCATGAAATCACTAATAATCACACACATCTCTACATTCATCTGTTACAGGTAAATAATAATTTGTGTCCAGAGGCCACAACTCCCCTCTTTATTGTTTTTCTCACTTCCTATCAGATGGCCCATAGACCTCCAGCACCACCAATTAACCCTCTAGCAGGGATCACTGCTACGAACCCACATGTCTAGTTCGACTTCTAGCACCATTTGTAATGGGGCTTTGCCAGCCCTTAGACTACGTGCCAAACCGTATAACTGTTGAAGATCAAATGCAAGGGTAATGGCCAAGGCCCCATTGCATCTGTCGATTCTAAATTACAACATCCTTGTGTGAACCACTGGTTGAGCACAAGCCCACAAAAAGCTAATTATTTCCATCCTGATATCATACCTGCATTGCCAGTCAACTTCAACATACTGGAACCCCTTTGGTGTTTTTTAACTAGAAACAAAACAAAGAATCGAAATCATAACTGAGACTAGAACATATTACCTAACTAGGATTACAAAATAACAGGCTGGATAAGTTGCATGTCACTAACTCATCAAAACCCCTTAATCCATGTCCCTGCAAATTTGTATCTTCAGACATGGATATGCAAAGGTTGAAAAACCTAGGGTGTCCATCCAAAATTAGTCACTTGAAGTGTAAATAATGTTTATCTGTTAGAACAGACTCCTAGCACAAAAACTGGCTGGCTTTCTAGACATAATGCAGCAGTTTCTAACTCCATTCATAAGAACAAAAATAACAAATCAAATTGTGTATGTAATTAGATTGTCACCTGCAAGAAGTACTCACTTTTATTCATGAAGATTTCTTCGGTTTTACACCATAGGCAATAATTGTATATACTGTATATAAAACAATCACCTTTCTTGTTACTCTACAAACAATTACAAATCCATACCGGAGAAACACTGACACTAAGTAAATAACCAGATCTTTTTGTTGCCACTCCACCTCTTATTATTATTATTAGCATGTAAGCATAGACCTATGAAATGGTGAGAACAGAAACATTTATCCAATGGAAGGTCAACAATCGCCCTTGTTAATCTGACAAGGCAAAGTGAGCAGCCTGGGGGGGGGGGGGGGGGTAGCTAATGGACAGCTGTAATACCCAGCACAGGCTTTTCAGTATGAGACTGGGCTACTGCAACACTATCTTCACAGTAGATTGGGTAATTCATAGGTGCCAGTGACAGGTCTTCGCGTCTGTGCCACTTTACCTCCAACCCTCCTTCCCTCCCCGCCCGCCCCCCCTGGTTGTCTCAAGCTGAAGTTTTTGCTGCTCACAAATCAATATCCCCTTTTTACTTGCCATTGATTGCCTGGCGGTGGGAGCGACCTAAGCAGGACTGTTATGACATTTCTAGATTTCCCCCTGTCCTTGGAACAATCAATTACACGCACATGGCAATCAAAACCTCTTTGCAAAATGAACCTGCTCCATGACATTTTCATCTCCCGGATTTATGCCATGCTAAGGAAAAAAAACTGAAGGAGAAAAAAAAATTGCAGGCTTTGCTATGTCTCATATAGAAATGCAATTCACATCAAGGGAGGCACGAACAAAGCAGGTCAGGAATAGAAAAACTGTCACTATACTTGGACTGGTTGCTGTCAAATCAAACTTTTGATGACAAAACTGTTTAAGTAATCAGTTCAAAATAGTTGCCATAAGTTTAGTGAAAATAATTATAAAAGCTGCATTGGGTTAAATGTATGAGGGAGCTTTTATTTGTCTTATTAAGGTGGTGCAAAGGTAAAACAAGGACACGTAGTTTTCTTAACAAATAAATAATTCAAGTCAATTGTTAATTCCCTTTTAAAAAACTCCTGAACTGCATGTGCTCTATGTTTACACTCAGACTTAGTCATCGTGTGCTATCTTTAGACTGACTTGACACTTACAGCACACAGTAGGTCCACAGTGGTTTCATATTTGACAGTCACATTTGACCATGTCAGGTGTGAGCGAAACATCAGGATCGATGTGATACATTGTGAGAAATATATGCCAGATAAGACTGCTGATGCAGGTTTAGTTCATTCCTAAGCGGTCTCACAAGAGGAAAGGCGGAGCACCCATTCATGGCCCCAGGGGGTGTTGTGTGCGCTTTGTAAACACCTCTGTTCGTTGTTCCCTGTCAAGAGACATACTATTACTGTTAGCCAAGGCCACTGTCTGTTCTAGCTGATTATGTCTTGTGTTCTTCAGAGTGTCGCCAGTGAGAAAATGTGTCCGAATTGATGAGGATTTACCTTTACAATGATATCCAAATGTTTAGAAATGTTTACAAAAAGTGACTGGTTTAAACATTGCTCCTCCGACCTCTCATATTTTGAGTAATGTAAACGGTGTGTTATTGCTTTGATCAATAAAGCATACCACATACAGCAAAAAAAAAAAAAAAATGAAAACAACACTTGTTTGTAAATTTGTTCAATTGTCAACACAATGTTCAACTAGCCAATACGTTTTGGCAACGAACGCAGAGTGCCAATGGTCACACGTTGCAAAATGGTGAGACAAAAGAGGTCTACCTTTCCACAGAGTGGTTTCTATCTCTGAGAGTTCCTCAGCAAAGCCACACCATAGGAACATGAGTGATCATTTTTGTATGCATGAGGAGGATGCTACTTAAAGGGTATTTCGTACTTCACTAAACACAAGCCATTCATGCAGATAAATGCCTTGCTTTCATACACCCGCATATTAAATATTTAATTGTCTATTATAATCAAACAGGAAACCCTCATATTTCAAAGTGTATTCTTGGACAATGTAAGGACAGATTGCGAATAGTGCACAAAATGGCAGGATGTGCTCAGATGGACTCCAGAGCCAGATTAATATGATAGGATCACAAATATGACACCATATCCTGCCATCTGGCTGTTCATTTCGGCAAAAAATTATCACAATAATTATGGCAATTAATCAAAGGAATGTTTTCACAACTAACATCCTGTTCTAACTAATGACGGTACAACACTGAGAACATTGGACGACGGCAAAATCAGCGCCCCGATGAACACCATACACATTCCAAGGACACTGCGGCTCCTAAGACCCTGTGTTGCTGATTGTGAAGGATTTCCCAGTGACAAAACAACTACGTTTTTTTACCCCCTTAAGTCTGTCCCTCTGTTTTCCCCATAATTCCTCTCTCTCAGCCACTTCAAGCTGGGCTGCCTTCCTCCAAGAGACCCCCTCCCCTCCTTTCCATGATGTCACCGTGGCAGTGCTGCTCATTTTTGAAGCCTGCTAGAAGCTGTTGCCTAATTGGAGTTGAGCGGCGGGAGAGCATTGCAATCTGCACTCCAGCACCTCAGTCATCACTTGGAGCGTGCCATCGTCGCCGCCGCCTAGCATGCGCCTTGCCTGGCTTTGCATCTCACCAGAGGGTCCTCTCGCTATCAGGACAGACAGATACTATTTTACACACACACAACAAAACCCCCTGCTCCACCATTTACCCACCCGCTCCAGTCTTTCCTAAACCTTGTTCTTCTATGCTAGCCAGCTATTGAAGATATTCACCACATATTAAGGACTGTCTGAATAATAAACAAGCAATTATTTAAATCTAAACTACTGTGCTTATTTTCAGTAATTGCAATTAAGGGAAGTTTACTTTTCAACAGCTATTTTTAATTTGCCAGAAAAAAGTTCAAAGGCAGATTAAGAAGGTAGATGGAAATTACAACATATGGTATGAATTAGTAATTCGAATTATCTTCTTAGCTAACAAAAATAACAACAAACATATTTTTTCTAGGAATAATACATTCATATATATATATATATTGTATAAATACACACACACAGTATATTCAGTATATACATGATAAAGAAAATGTAGTTAAAGGAGCAGTAAATCTACAGCTAGCTCTAGTATGTGCTCCACTAGCAGGGAGGCAGCAGCTTCAGCCCAGGCACTGTCACTTTGGTTCTGAAGAGCCTGTGACACGACTCTCTTCAGAAGCGACATGATGAGGTCTGATGGTTCCTTTCTGCAGAATAGCAGTTTACCCCTCATTCACCCTTATCAGAGAGGGAACCCATCATCTTACAGTACGCCACTCACGCCACCTCGCATATTGGAGCTGACCAGTCAAGCAAACAGGGCGGTACTAACAAAAGACCATCTTGCTTCGGTTCAAATTTCCCTGATTGAATGCCAGTCAAGAATGCTTGCATGGCAGCAGCAGGGGCAGGCGGACGGCATTGGCGGGGCAAAATTGGGCCATAGTTTTAAGGACCAATGCTTTGCACACATTAAGGCCTATGTTCTGGCTCGTTACGAGACGCTGGGTGGAGGAAATGACAACCCACTGTACCTCTCAGCTTGACAAGTGTGTGTGTGTGTGTGTGTGTGTGTGTGTGTGTGTGTGTGTGTGTGTGTGTGTGTGTGCTTTGCTGATGCTTGCTAACCCTGTTGGATAAATAGTGCAGCAAAATGTAATTTGATAATTCACTCAAATGAATTATAAATAAGGATACATGTAAATTTAAGATTTAAAAGAATAATCAAAGCAGCCTGCGCATTTTGTGCCAGAACCTTTTCCCTAGTCATTAATTTGATTAACACATATCTAAAAATAAATACAATATTAATACAGCACAACATCGTGTCATAATATCTTACTAGTGGGCTGATTACAAATGACAGCGAATAAAGTAGTGACAGCATCAAAAGGGGCGGCTAGCAGTCCATCTTACTTGTTCCTGACTGCACGGGCCGCTGACTCCATTTGTCTGTTCTCTGGAGATTTAGAATGTGTGACCGTGTGTACTTCTGCATACATTCCTGCATCAGGAACTTTGAATGAGCCATTACCACTAGACATCACAACCAACATGAGCGAAGAACACTAAGAACAGCATCCCATGCAAAAAAGCCGAGCACTGGGATTCCTTATAGCAAAGCTTAGAGGGAGTAGAGTCAATGCGTGTACTATATTTAAAACAATATGCATTTCACCAAGCCCCCTCCCCCACGCTCCTCCTCTTTTCACTGCCCTGTGTCCTCTATAGATCTTTCATTAGAAGCTGGACTCCATCCAGGCCACATCTCTGTCTTCAGACAAGCAAGTTTGTGTGCCTTTTTCAGCCAAGGTGGTTTCTTTCCCTTTTTTTATTCTTAGTTCATTAAATATGATGAGGCAGGGAGTTAGCAACAGAAGGATGTACGGCTGTGTCAGTTTCCAGCGGGACCAAAGGCGGCATCATGGCACGCATAAACGGGGGGGGGGGGTTCACCAAAACTGCAGCTCTGTGTGGCGAGATGAGCAACAGTAAGGAAGGCAGCGAAGCTTCAAAAACACCCCAGTTTCTTTCCTATTCATATTCATATTCTATTTTATTGGAAAATTTGTTGTCACGCGTCCCCTGCAAAAATTATTAGGGCCTGCAGTTTTTTCATAGAAAACCGCAAACTTCTGGATTTGCCAGCTGGTTCGCATTGTCACTTTTGACAGCCCGTTCGCAGAACAATGGCTGCCCAAATAGTGAAATGTGTTGGCAGCCAATCGCTGAAAGTTTCCCCATCAAAACAGGCTTTCTGCTGTTTGTGGATATTCTGTGGCGTTGATATCTTGGATGTTGATTAGAATGAAAAAAGAAGCCAGTGAATTGAGCTCCCTACTGGAGGCACACCAGCCATTGTGAGAGATTGACAGTCCCTCCATTGAGTCAATGTCTCCACTCATAAAACCTATTTCTATAAAAGCTGGTTAAAGAGTACAGTCATTGTTAATGGTTGTGTGGCTTAGTGTGCTAAGCGTAGGGTCTCCAGTAAATCAATAGTATTTTAAAGGTGATGGCCTGCAAGTGTGAGTCAGACCACAAAGAAAATAGAAAGAGCTCAAAGAAGGAGCTGATACCAAAGTGACAGTAAATATTTTTTAGGAAATTAACTTTCCACTCTTTCATTCATAAAAATAAATACATGAGAAATGTATCTGACCAAACTGCTTTTAAAAACTGTACATATAAAGTCAATTTGAAGTCCAATTATAACTGTATGGTTATTGTAACCCCGCTTCCACTTATAAGATAAGTCTGAAACATTTCCATCGCAGAAGTCAAGAGTGCGACACAAATGTTTCCATAGCACTATATCCTTATTTAGCCTGCGAGTCAGCGCAGTGACATTTCCACAGTGTTAAACTGTAATGAAGGGGGAGTATAGTAGCCGACTGCAACCACCACGATGAGTGGTTTATTCATTGCACGGGAGCAAGTGGTTAATTTATTGAAAAGAAGGTAGGCGGACGAGGCAGCGGCACGGAACCGATACCCCGCGTGGCAGTAGGTTGTGCACCGAGGGGGAGGGAGAAATAGGAGGAGAGGCCGGCAGGATAGGTGAGAGAGAAAGATAGAATGAGAGAGGGGGGGGACACAAAAGAGAGCGATAGAGAGAGAGAGAGAGAGAGAGAGAGAGCGAGAGAGAGAGAGAGAGCAAGAGGGAGAGAAAGAGAGAGAGAGAGAGAGAGCAAGAGGGAGAGAAAGAGAGAGAGAGAGAGAGAGAAAGAGAGAGAGAGAAAAGGGAAAAAAAGAAGAGAGGTTGAGGGAGGCGGAGACCAGAGAGCGACAGAGGAACGGTTAATGGAAATGAGTGACAGGCTTTCAGAATGATTTACAACGGGTGGCGCTGCGGCAGAGCCGGCGCTTGATGGATGATCCTGAAAGACGGAGACAAACCATAAATCATGTCTTTGAATCATTGACAGAGATAGAGGAGGGGGAGAGAAAGCAATGGCATTGACGTTCATTCTTCCAATAATGTACATTGACGAGTTACACTACGGAGCCTTAATTAAAAAGTGAACACGGGTCTTTCTCCCCCTCTCGCCCATCCAACCTCCCCCACCCCCCTCCTCCTTTCCTCCCTCCCGCTGGCTGCGCTCCCCCTATTCCTCTCTTCTCTTTGGCGATATCACTTGTAATTAAAGATGCAGCATCCCCTGCCTGTCCCGTGGCCACTTCCTCCTTCTGCTCGTCCACACAGCAGCCAGATTAGATAAGTGCTCTGCTAAAAGATAATGTCACCCCCCTCAACCATATCGCAGCGGGCCCCAGCCTATTTGTTTCTACATCTGCAAATAGAAAACACACACATTTATAAAAAAGCATACACACACATAAATATGAAACACTTCCAACTGTTTTTTTGTCTTAATCAGAGAAGAATTAATATTAAATGCAAATAGAAAGCCCTGCTGTGTACAAAGGGGGCAGGTATACATGCTGAGGGAAAATAGACTAAAAACGATAAACATTCCCAGTGTTTAGTGTCACGAGTGGGAAAACCGCTCAAAACAATTAACCCACAGCACATGGGTCACACTGTCCCCGTGTAGAACATTCTCAATTTGCCCTTAAGTAACGTTGAAAAAAATTCAAATAAAAAATAAATCAAATTCAAAACGACCATCCTTCCAACATTACGAAATTTTAAAGAAGTGGGTTTATTCTCTGCACAGTGCAGATGGCACTTTGATAAACATGGGAAGAAGCCCTGTAGGAACTGGGTGCCTGAATGACTGGCATTCCACATCAGCTGAGCTCCCTTAAAGTGCACACAATAGAGCAGCGAGGTGAAAGTAATCCTAAACATCTGTCTTATGTGTCCTACACGCACAGGCTGTTTGTTCAAATTCTAGGAAAGGCATTAGCAAGGAGAGAGAAATAGAGAGAGAGGGAGAGAAAGAGGGAGGGAGAGAGAGAGAGGATATATCAATTCATGCACTAGTTCTTCAAAGGGTTCGAGCATGAAACTCTTTTGTGTTTGCTGCTCAAGCACAAACAATAAGGATGACTGCCCTACTAATGTAAATACAATTTGTAGCCATGTTCAGTGGACGTTAAAATTAGCAGATGTAAACAAAATGAAAAATTTTGATTTAAAACAAATAAATAAATATTTATTAGACCATCATCTAACCTATTTGCAGTTTATAGAGGCTCGATCCCTAGGGCCAGTTTGTCACTTTGCAGGCTACTTGCTATAGGGATTTTCCCAGATGAAACTAAAAGACACCAAACAAATGATCACTCTCCAGCTGGGACAAGAATTTGGCAGGCTGAACAGGGACAGCACATAATGGTCATCTCGAATTGAAAAGCTATGGCAATCATTTTGGTCAAGGAGCCCTTAGTTTAGACTCCCTACAGTGAGCAAGAAAATGCACAGTTTTTTCACAGAGAGCTTTTCAGACAAACAGGTTGAAGTTGGAATAATTTTTCCATTGAAGACTTGAAGTTGTACATATCATGTTTGATGGCATGCACACATCAAAACAGAGTTTGATGGACAACAAAAATAATTACTTGTCATTCATCTGTCTGAGTTCTCTTTCCTCAGCTTTTTTGTTGTTATTGAACATGTTTCTCTCCGAGAAAAAGAAAATACATAAAACTCAAAAAAGCTCTGAGACAACTTTCATGTCACAGAAAAACGCTACACTACATAGAATTAAAAAAAAAGATAGATATTTTTTTCATATCCTTAAAACATTGCGTTGGTTAGATAATGTTATACAAGATGCCAGCATATCTGATAAGTACTTCTCTTGTTGAATGATCCAATGAGCGCTAAGCCTAATGAACTTCGCGAGTACCACATGTTGACTCCAGACACTGAGATCTTAAACGTTTCTAAAAGATGATCCATACAGTAATGAAGCGAGCTTCGTCATTGGCTAGCTGCCCAAAGGGGAACATAATCAAAGCCATGTCGCAGGGGACACCCACCAGCGTAGTTCTGACTACCAAACAACAGCCCCGCCCTTCTTCATTGTATTCCACCCATGGGCGAAATGAACGGCAGTACACATATAAATAAAGTAGATAGTGACAGCTGAAAATGGGGATTCAAAGCTTATGATGAAGGCAACACCGGCCCAGGCCCACAAAACAGCGAGAATGCTGCACACCACACTGAGTCTGGGAGAGATGCTGCTAGCAGGCCCAGCCTCCCCTCAGCTCTTCAGTCCAGACCACCCTGCTTGCTGTGGGGCTGCACATGACAGGACGACGCTGTTCAGTTCTTGGACCCATCGCATTGTTTTTCTTGGACCATGGTGAAAGCAAATAGCAGAGCTAAAGGGCCCTGGTGCTCGCAGTAAAAACCAAAAACCCGTGCAGTCATTCATCAAGTCCCAGACAACTCGCTACTCCCCCACCAAGTCCCACCCCCCCGGGCACGGCCATCTCCACCCTATCCTGGGTTTTAACTAGGACTCCAAATAATTCCAGAAATGACAAATGATACTTATATCTCTGGCTTGTGCTGAATCAATAAGCATGCGGAACTACTATCCATCTTAAGAGGTATCGACAGACGTGGGCTCAGCATCGGTGGGGAATCACTTGGTGGCTTTATTCAAGAGTAAGAATGAGGGGGGATGGAAATGTGCACGTAAAAAAATATACCCATAACAAACACAAATTACTAATTTTAAACTTCCAGAAAAAAACAAAATCTGGGTTGTTAGCAAACCCAACATTATAGAACCTTACAAAGCCTCGTAGAAAACAGTTTGAAAGGACATGTGCAGTAAAGGCAGAGGACGCACTGTCCCACTGAATAGGGAGGATGGTAAGCCATTTTGCGGAAATCTACACGACCCTGGTGAACCCGGGACGGGGTGTTCTTTTGACAGCGGCACCTGCACATGTTTACATGGTAGTTGCGGTGCTGGGTAGGAGCTGATGGCCGGCGATAGGGCCCCCTTGTCTAGTCCCCCTCGGCAGGATGGGGGCAGCTGACAGATAGCACTTCAGACCAGCTTTAGCTGCGGCTCCCCTTGAGGGGCTGTGATTGATGACTCGCACTGCCACCTAGATCCATTTTCTCCTCCAATCTGACTCGACGCAGGTAGAGAGGATAGCCGACTGGTCCTGTTTGTTCTCCTTTCCCCTCTCCCTCTCTCTCGCTCTCTCGCTCTCTCTCTCTCTCTCTCTCCCTCTCTCTCTCTCTTTTAGACATTCAGTAGCGTGCATTGGTCTAGCATATAAGTACACTGATTCAGAGAACTTAAGATTTGGTTTGAGTAAATTAAAATCAAACGAAAGGAATTTTTTTCACTCGATATAGTGTTATTTTATGAGAACAATGGCTGTTAGTATCTATACTGTGAGGACCAAAGACCCCTGCAGGACTAAAGGCATTTAGGATCACTTAGCTTAGCCATCTGCTAGACAATTACACAGGAACAAACACACAGCCTCAGCAAATAAGGCCTGACTCATCAATCATCCGAACGGCCAGAAGTTGGCCTGCTATTTCTCCTGATTTAATAACCCCATGAACTGCAGTTTGATCTCCTACCAGGTTTTAGTCAGCTGGAGAGCATCAAAAATACTCAAAATGGAGGAAAACTGTGTGTTATGGCTGAAAAAAGAAGAGTAAATATAGCAATATTCTAAAAGCTCTGATTAGACATAAATTAAACTGGTGAGCACCCATAATTGATTTAATCTCTGCTTATCCATGTTAAAAAAAAGGTTTATGGCGTTAAATGAGAGTAACAAAAAAGTTCTTCTCATTATAAACTAAACATCTAAAACTGTATACCTTAATTTGCAGCAGGTGCTAGAGATAAATGGTGGGTCAAATTTAAGCATGGGGTTTAAAGTGAAGGAATTTCAAACATTCCTTGTTTCTAGTTTCAAGTAGTTTACTTAATTAACATTTTGCCCCATGCTTTTAATTGCAATCAGGGCCCCCCTGGGGAGACGAATAGGGACCGTTTGGTAATTGCAGACGTTGATTTGAGACAGTGACACAGTGTCAAGCCTAATGTGAAATTTACTAGGAATAAACACACACACACATACACACACACACACACACACACACACACACACACACACACACACACACACACACACACATAAACACACACACACACACTGAGATAGGGCAAGCCATGATCAGCCATCCAGTGAACATCACTGAACTGGGTGACAGGAACGATTCCTTTGTCTCTGGCTACAATATTGTGGTGTCAATATTACATGTGAGGCTACTGAATGACTGGAACCAAAATATAAAAAAATGAAGCTGTTCTTCCTGTGAAGACAATCTATTTTTGCAGTGGATAACCTTGCTATCCAGCACGATCTAAAACACAACATAAAAGGTGTAAAGTTTCACATGAATGCAGGTCATTCAATGGCATAGTCACAGGGACAGTAGAACAGTAATCTTCAACTACAGCATTTTTTGAGGGCTGTGTCCTGAGTGGTATAAGAATAAAGAAGTAGGCCAACACCGTATCCTCGGTTCTCCTTGGAACACGCGTCACCTGCCAGCCCATGTGGTCTGCGCCCTGAGATGTGAGCGGGTCTGGCAAGAACCAAATGTTTTCATTTACCTCAGGGGTAGCTACACTCTGTCTCTAGCAGGCGGTGGCAGCCCTTAACATGTCAAGATAGTGGCCCGGGACTCTGGGGCCTCTGGGAGAGGTCGAGCACTCAAAGTGAGGCTCACAAAGAATCAAGTTTGTACGGTGCTACACTTTGGTGTCTGTGTCAGGATGAGGAGTGTACCGTGGACATGATGTATACTGTTGTTACAGTTAAACAGCGTTTCTCTGGCACAAAAATTTCAGCGTCACTTACCTGGTTTTGGAATTCATCCGGCAAGTCTTTGTGCTCCAAAAAGGCTCAAGATGCCACTACAAAAATATAATAAAAATAAATAAATATATAAAAAAGATGAAACATTTAAAAAAAAACAGTGTGTGTGCCATGACACCTTCACGCTTGGTTTTGCTGTGTTTTCCGACGTGTGATGGATCTCCATTGTATGGGGCAGCAGGGGGTGGAGACGCATCATAAGCCAAGCCCAACACATCTATTTTCAGCTGAGGACCTGCTGACAGCACATTTAACTTTTTGATCCTCTCCATGAGAGACAGTTAGCAGTCGCTGACAGTTGAAACATTCGGAGACCCATTCCTATACTTTGTCGCATTTCCCTTGATGGGGGACTGCGGAGGATTTCATGTTACAAAACATTTTATTGTTCTGATAGGACGAGACCACTCGTCAACAAAGAAAGTTTTCTAGTCCATTCATTGAAAACCTACGTTGGCAGTTCTTGATAGGGTGGAAAGTTGATGGCACGTACACTATCAAAATAGATGTGTGTGTGTGTGTGTGTGTGTGTGTGTGTTAGTGTGCTTACAGGTTTATGTGCATTACTCTCAATTAGAGCAGAAGGGGGTACAAAGCCCTTTTTTCCTTTTTTTCTTACTAACTTCCAGGATAAGTTAAGGTTTGACACATTTATTTCTGCTGCAGCTTGAAGACTTTGTGACAACACATCAGAGGTAATTTCTGTGATCACCATATTCCGTGTGAGAAGTGGTAACCAAAACTGACACTTAAAGAAAAAAACTCCTAAGATGCCTGTGATGTTTATAACCCATCATCTTAGAAACCACTCAAGCCAAGTACATATTCAAATAAAACAAAAATATCATAACAATATATATACAACCACCCCTGACTAATGGCTAAATTGATCCAACTTTTTAAAATAAATGATAATTATTTATCCTAATCAGAAAAATATGTAATCTTCCATTCTGTTAATCTAACTTGTACCCATTACAAAATGTGTTTTGATAAAATACTCTACAGTTAAAGGAAACTGTGCGGTATCACAGCAACCAAACAGAAAAAAATGGATAATGGTATCAGCAGGAAAAAACAACAGGCCACCATCCCTCTAGTCATGATATGAAACTAGTAAATCTAACTTCTGAGTCTTTCAATGATAGAGGCTGCCAGAGAAGGAGGGAACAGAATAGACCAGCTCCAGGAGTTACTCACATCCCCGTTGACCCTCCACCACCCCCCACCCCCGAAAAAAACACAACCCTCAAAACCCCCTCCGTCGTTTAATGATCCACCACTAAAGAGAGTCTACACACCTCCAGAAGAATTCAAATCCCTTTTCCCAAAGCCTCTTTCAGCCCGCATGATAAATGACACCCGTCATTCCGCTGTTGCCAAACAGCACAGAGGGGAATTGTCCTGATATACGAGTCACAAGAACAGGAAATCAACCCTTGCCTTCTTTTTTTCTCACTATAGCTCCTGCACCTCTCGCCAAGTAGGAGGGCCCTGGACATTGTCAAAGGCGGCGCTCTCATCGGGAAAAACCATAGGAGGGGAAAAGTGTAGTGATGGCACACGGAACCCAAAAAGGTAATAGACTTAGGACTCGCAGTGCTCTCTCTCTCTCTCTGTCTCTCTCTGAGTCTCTCTCACTCCTCACTCCCCTACCCCCTCTCCCCACCGCGACTGACTGATGACAGACATAAGAGCTATTGCATTAAAACAGCAGAGGAAGAGGCATGCATGGGAACTGGCTGTGAGTGGAGGACAAGAGGGAGGGGGGGTGAAACAGAGAGGGCAACCTAAAGTACGCAATTATCAGAAAGGAAGGGAAGAAAAATAAATAAAACATTACAGAATGAGCAACCTCTCTGTGCCCCCAATTACAATACAGCAAGTAAAGGCTAATTACTGGCCTTTGATTATCTCAGATTGTGGCGGTAGTGATGAGTGAGTGAGTGATAGAGAGAAAGAGAGAGAGAGAACAGAAAAAGAGAAGAGTAAGGGCACGAAAAACTGAGAAACTAGAACACAATCGGGCACTATGGCCAGAATGTTGCTCTACTATGAGAAATCAGAAGAAAAACATACTGCATAATTGAGTATTGTGTAATTGTTGTTTTTATAAACCTTTAAGCTACGCCCAACATCATAATTGTATTGTCTCACATGGTGTCCATATCTTGATGATGAACAACTAAAACTCCAGCACTGTGTTTAGATGTGTGGCAGTCTGGCTGCGCTGTTACTATGTTTCCAGCTCTTTGTCTGTCCGTCTCCAAGGAAGAGAGGTATAGAGAGAGATAGTGGGGTAGAGAGAGAGAGAGAGAGAGAGAGAGAGAGAGAGAGAGAGAGAGAGAGAGAGAGAGAGGCGACACAGAGAGAGAGAAGAGAGAGAGAGATAACACAGACGAGAGAG